>NAGG01000607.1:0-24428 GCA_003031705.1 Calonectria naviculata
CGCTTCTTGCCCCTCTCTCCTTCACCACCCCCCCTGCAAGCGCGCAGATTGAGTTGTTGACGACCTCCCCCACCACCATCGGCTGCTGTTGTGATCTGTCTCCGTGAGCAAGGGTAAATACAGATATTATCAAATTTGATGATATCCCGTTTCGGATGACGCCCCGTCCTTGCACCACACCGCCGCTTCGTCCAACGGTTACCTTGGCTCATAGTCCTCATGTCGTGATGGCTTCATCTTCCCGTTACACAGCATTTGCCCCCCTTCCCCCCCTCCTGTCTCTCTGTGCTTGGCTCCAGCCCCCTTCCTCCAGAGCGGCTGCTATGGGATACCCTCGGGTCGCCCACCTGTCTTGTCCCTGGTCCCTCCTCGCTCCTTGTCCCCCATTCTCTCCGTGCTCCCCAGATTTGGTCCCCTTTCCCTGAGGCCGGCCGTGAAACTGGCACCCACAGGGATTCTTCACGTGCGAGGGGAGCGGTTGAGTCACGGGTGATGAGCCCAGTAGTGGGAAGACCTTACACTGGGAACTACACCATGGCCTCTACTACCCGACCAATCATGATGGCATTTAGTTTCGGTGATGGCATCAAAAGCTGCTAAACCTGACCAGTCCCAAGTGGTATCCTAGCAGCAGTTACCCCTTGCCCCCCACCTACCCATGCACAGCTAAATTTACTTCTTTATGACCATGTGATGGCTAGCCCCGAGTTCTGTTGTACTTTGCTCACCAGAAACAGTTTTGTTATACTTTTAGGCAAATATGCCATCACAACAAAAGTCCAACTCACTCCAAGGAGAGCCCCAAGAAGTCTGGTTAGCGATTGACTACCGTCTTGCCCCTGAGGATGCTGATCGTCGGGAGCTGCCACCAAGATTTCTGGGGGTGGCATCACTTGGCGCCTGAGGCGCCCCTGTACGGGTAATTTCGCAAGGCAAACAACCGGCTGCTTAAACATCATCTTACTACGGTTAACGAGTACATAGATCGTGGTGAGAGTTGACCATATTTCAAGGGTAACTCCTTAACCGCACTCTTGGACAATACACGGGTCTTCATACGCTGACATCCAACACGAACAGGTCTAGAATTATCGGTATTCCTCCCCGGCCAGAAATTTTTCCGAAGAATTAGAAACTGGAGTTTCTAGATTAATACTGCGCGCAGACACTTGATGTTGCAATCTGCAGTCCTCCTCAAGGTTGTTCGTTCTTCGTTGCCCCCATGCGCAAGAGTTCAAACCCTTTAATTGCTGACACATATTTTCCATGCACCCAAATACCAAGAGCCACATGGCAACCACGAAAAAGCCATTCATCTCACTTGCATAAAACGTCTACTGGGTATTTTCCAGCGGGAGCAAACTGGATTTATTGATGCTCGTAAGTCTAATCTGTGCAGATGTGCTCCTCCCACTCCGCATCATGGGCCCGGCCCAATCAATGACGAGTGACTAATCAAGAAACTAACAACTCGAGGAAATCAACAACCCGAGGAAAAGAAAAAAGAAGAACAAGCAAGGCAAAATAAAAAACACACTTTTTTTGTCCGGAGCCATCCCCGACAGCACACCCGACCAGATGCGCCAATTTCGTGTCTATTAGGATCATACACGCCAAAGTAAAAAAGAAGGTATGTGAAAACGAACGGCAATTGACTTGCCTCCCGATCTTGCAGAGGCTAAACTTCCCTGAGGCGATCAGGCCCACACCTCCTCGCCGGGGTCACAGTTAAGTTGGTGAGCCTGAACCAGTGGGGCAACAATGTGGGGGACTGGGATAGAAGCCGCCTGGTGGATCAGAGGATGCGAGTCATGGAGGACATGGCGCTCCTTCTCGTAGCTGGGGCAGACCATGGTTAGCCTCTTACATTGGAGATGCACGGCATTTTGACTCACTTCTTGGGCCCGTCAAGGCCGCCCATTAGGTCACAGACCATTTGGGAAATTTTGGATGAAATGAAAAAGCTGAAGGGCGTAGATTGGGGTGGGAAAGGGGAATGTGGCGAGAACTGGGGCTGTTGCTGGTGCTGAGGCTGGTGCTGGTGATGTTTGACCACCGTGGCGTTTGCCGGGGCCGGCCCGTGGCCGAACGCCATGTACCCGGTGTCTGTAGCGGTTAGTGAGGCGTGCTCGGGTGGTGGACGGAGGGGGAGGGAAAATGGGAATGGTGCGGGAATTGCATACCCTTGATTCGCTCCGCGTGGAGGAACCGGTTGCCGGCAAGCTCACCGGTAATGAGCCCGGCGATGCGCGCACGACGCTGGTCAACGACAGAGGAATTGGTTCGCCCGTTAGACGCAAAAATAAATCCACGAAGACGCATGATTCGACCCCACGTTTGTCGAAGAATGTCCCGGTGGCACCCAAGCCCGTGGGCCACCATGAAGAAAAAGAAGATGATCAAGAACCAAAATGCCACGGAATACCGGCTCTGCCGCATCATGCAGACGAGCATGCGGAACAGTGCTTCGAAAAAGTGCGCCCAGTTGCGAGGGTCAACAATCGGAGGGTGAATTGACCGCACGTAGGCCGCAAAGCGAACCGCCGTCACAATGCGCGTGGAGACAAGCTCCAGCGGCGAAAACGACGACCCACCCTGCTCTCGAGGCGGCATGTGTGGAAGCTCCAGGCTTAGAAAACCCGGGGAACTTCCATATCGGTCATCTCGAAGGAGAAAGAGGGGGGGCGAGAGGTCTATATCCATGTCAGGGTCATGCGCGCGCAAAACGGGTGTTCGTGATTGTCCCACATTCTCGCTTGAGGGGTCCCTGGACGCCTCAGAAGAAGACTCTCCTGTCAACAAATGTGACCTAAGACTGCTCGCTGTGGTTGGGGAGAGGGTATACCAGTTAGGAGCTGGTATAGAAGGCTTCTTGAAGACGCCCAAAACTGTGAACGGGTTGGTCGTTGCAACGACTGGAACAGGGGCTGGTGGGACAAGAAGCCCACTGTTCGCGCTCCGGCATTCTGGTTCTTGGTGGTCTTCCATCATGAACATCATGGGGTGATCGTTGTCTTGGTCGTCTTCCTCCTCATGGCCCTCCTCATGGCCCTCCTGCTGAGCCTCTTGCTGGGCCCCTTGCTGGGCCTCTTGCTGGGCCTCCTCCTGGCCCTCCCGGCCCCCCTCCCGATCCTCCCCTGTGACCACGGGAATCGGAGCGGGGCCTACTCCGATAGGGCTAGCAGCGGCCGTATGGGTGGATTCATGTCGGTGCATGAGAGACGCCGACATGGCCATGCTCTCGACATCCGCATCCAAGGCGCTGTCATCGTAGGACGAGGAGGTGGGAATGGCTTGGCGGAAACCGTGGTCCCGTTGAGTCCAGCTCTGGAAAGCGTCGGCTGACTCTGATAGTGAAGTTCGGTCGATACTTGAACTAACGGGGTTGCTTGCCGACGAGCTGTAGTAGCAGACACGTTGTAGCGACCATGAAGGATGATTAGGTTCAATGGCTACCGGATGCCATGGAATTCTAGAGGCCGTCCTAGGGATGTCACGATGTCGGTAGGGGCCACCGGACCTTGCGGCCATCAAATTCCCAAGTGCTGGCATCGTTTGACAAACCACGAGGTTTCAACGTTGCGCCAACGTTGACAGGTACGAGTGGCACAACAGAGCAGTGGTAGGCAGTGATGCCAAGAGAAAATTGGCCAGTGGTCGAAAGGCAAAGAAGGCAATGGCGATGTGGTAACGGCAGGCGATGAGCGAGTTAGTTATGGCGCGAGTCTAGAGGTCACAAGTGAACTTGGTCACGACAACAAAGCGGGGGGACTCGCGCAGTCTTTTTAAGCACTCAGCCTACAAACGGCGAGTGCTAGTTATTTCGATCCCGTTTGTGTATTTTTGCCCCTCAGGCAGGCAGACTACTTCAAACAAACGCTTCGCGGGCAGTTGTTTGACGGCGTTTGGCATCACATCTCGTATCATGATGCTGATAGGCTCACGGCCTAGCTCCCGTGTGCTGATGCTGCCGTCCGCCGAGGGCAAGAGGATGGTCAAACAAGAGCCTGTCCCGTTGCCTGTTCCGTATGCACCGCGTTCTCAATCCAGCAGCAAGACTTGGTGAAATGAAGGCGGGACGCAGGATAATTTATTTTTGCTGTGTAACCCCCCGTACAGATGTGCGTAGCTGTGCTGGAGGTCAACACCCATCGACGAGCGTTAGTCTAGCCAAGTACCGATGCCGAAGCCGCGACCTGTTCGGTCGGGCACAGTTACCGCGCTGCAAACGTTCTTCAAGCTCTGTCCGGCTTAGCTCCCGCTGAACGAGGTTACCCAGTACCCGGTTCTGTGTAGTTTTCGTCACCGCGGCGCAAAGAAAAAAAAAACTCGCCTTGTCTGCGAGCTGTCGACTTGCCAGGACTGCATCAATTGCCGTCTTGTGGGTATTCACTGAAGAGCAACGCCCGGAGCTAGCTTGGTTTTTTTTTTCTTTTTGCTGTGAGGCACACCCCTCACACCCCTGGCTGCCCTCCATCGCTTGCTGTTACCGCTTACTTGATAGCTTCTGAACGGAAAAAAAAGTGACATGGACTCGGAAGGGCGAGAGAGCGGGGTCTGGCTCGACCATTACTCGCGCTGCAATCACTTCCAGATCAGGGGCTTCTGCAGGCCTAGTCGAGATCACAGGCAACTCGGGAGTCAACACGTCACAGCCCACACCTGATGCAGTTTGCCCTGAGTGATACCACGGTAGCGTCGCAGTATATCGGCTCCGTTCCTATTTCTCGAGGTTCAGGTCCCCAGAGCCTCGTTTGCTTGAGGCTAACTGGGTAGATGACGGCGCTTCCGCGCGTTCCACACCCACACACGCAGCACTGTGTCGAGGCAGGGCGGCGCGATCGGCCGAATACGATGCCAGATAAAAATGTACAAAAAAAAAAAAAAAAAAACGCACGCACGAGGTCGGCCGTTGTACAAATGCACGCCTAGCATCATTTGTATCGAATGAATGACCCCGTGATTCAACACCATTGGCCGACTGGACGGGGACACACATATTGGGCCGCACACTCCCTCACCCTCCCTCTTTGGTTGACACTGGGCGGGTAGTAACTAGTGAGAGTTGGTCGACAAAAACGCGCGCGCGCGCAGAGAACCGACATTCGAGACAGACGGAAGGGGGCACAAGCATGTGGCGTGCTCGTGTCATGCCATACTTGTTTTTTTGCTCCCCTCCTGGGGGCCGTTTGTGTAATGTGTAATGTGCAAATGCTCGGTCAACACCCTTGTTGTCTCCCTTGGCACACAGTGCAGCACGTTTATTGGCAGGGGCGGTTGCTTGTTGCCGCCCGCAACCATGGCTCGGAAAATCGAGGTTTTCTCGCGGGAATAATTTGTGAGCCCACCTGTAGGTGCTCTCTCTTGTTCCGTTGAGGCTCAACCTCTCGCTGGCAGCTAACAGCGTTTTTAGTCTGAGATTTGAGACCACGAGGGAATGACGCCAGGCCAGATTGCCCCTCAAGGGAAAGGCCCGTCCCGTAGCCCAGCCTGGGTGGTGGGGGGTTGCGGACGACACGAGACAAGCGAGAGACCGGGGAGCCATCGCTGATGTTCCGGGGACCAATTGGCGCTCTCAGAAGCAAGCACCCATCTCACTTCCCTTCTCCCCGCCCGTAACCGTATCTGCCGAGTCCCCTCCCCCCTCATCCTGGTGTGCTCAGGTCGGCGGTTTGTACCTTTCACGGGCAGTACATGTGGGCATCGCGCACGCTCCCTCGCCCTGATTGTCTTGGCGACCTGTCACTTTTGGCTCTTGTGCAGGGCTATCAGCGGGGCGGAGGTGGCTCTGCGGACCTGGGGCATTGCCGGCCAAACTCCAGGCGATCGGTCGATTGGCTGGCGAGGGAGAAGGCGGAAGTAGACCAGCAGAAGTGGAAATGGAAATGGCGTGTGTGCTGTTGCGCTGTGTCTCAAAGTAAGACGGGCTGAATAGGACGCGAGGGGGGCGGGAGCAATGATGGTCCACGGGGAGTGCTTGTCTCAACGTGTACCTGTAGACAAACGAGTACATGGCAACGGAAACTAGGATATCTCGTCCGGTGCAGGTATGCAGAGTGAAGCAAAAGGGAAAAGAAAAATATGTGATTGTCTCAATATGGTGGGGCCGTCTGACACATGCAACGTGCTGTGTGCTTTGTGTGGACGAGCAGCCTGTGAAGTGGATACAAGCAGACAGGCGATTACTTGCCTTGAGCAGGGCGAGCAGGTTTGGATTTCTTTTTTCGAGGTCGATAGAAGCAGAGAGAGTCACAACGAAAACGTGAGGATGCACGAGGTGATACCATGGCCAAATGGCTGGCTGACCATTGGCGGGCTCCATGCTGTCTCAGCCACCAACAAGGCAAAGGGCCGATGGACACCCCACGGCCATTGCATCTTTTTTGTTCCCGCGCCCGTCTCTGCTCGCTTCCATTTTAATGACGTTGGGCCCGAGGGCATCAAGGGCGCCCCGAGGGTCCATCACGGCCTGATGCGACCTAGCGACGGGACTAGGAAAACGAATCTGGTCAAAGTAAGTTGGTGCTGCAGATCATCCACCCGATCCCACCAACTCCCCGGATCGCTGGTGCTTCCGTCTCCCGCCCTTCCGCCACAACCCGTATCTTGGCTGTCCCTGCACGGTCAAATTGTCCTGTAGATACATGGGTAGTGAACGAGGATAAAAGAAGAAGGGTTTAAAAAAAAAAAAGAGGACTGTGAGGACAGGTGGGAGAGGGGAACGTTGCACGGCCCAAAAGAGGGCAGCACGCCGATTCAGCACACAAGGTCGTTGTGATTGTGTATCGCTCCTCCCCGTCGCATCACACTGCAGTTCCCACACCGGCTCATGCAGCGACGGACGTCGTTCGCCGTCAACACACCCATTTGGCAAGGAAGCCCGGGCCACCTGCTAGACCGGTGAGACCAAAAGAAATTCCGTTTTGAGCGCTGCAGGTGTTGTTGCCGCCGCCGTCGCCGTCACCATCAACCGCTGCTGTTGTGTTTTTTTTTTTTTTTTCGTCTTGGCAGCAGACTGCTCAATCCCCGCCGGTGCCTTTGTCACAGCTGATAAGCCCCGTGACACAACAGGCGCCTCAGTGGGCTTTTCAACCCCCTCCTCCTGCACCCGCCGCCACCCATCACCTGCCTGCGCGGCCTGCCCGTCCATTATCCCGTATTTCTCATTTCTTCGAAACGCCTCCGGCAGTAGGCTCAGCAATTGCGTAGCCCGTCAGCGCCATGGCATGTTTGTCTCGCACCCACCGCGCAGCTGAGCTTTAGCCATATCCATTTCGTGCGACTCCAGGTGGCGGTCAGGACGGCCCATCGTCTCGATCGGGCAAATGACTGCCCCGTCGCCCGGAGTTAGCAGCCCTCGACCACCACTGCCACTAATATCACCACCACCCTCCCATGGTTCGAGGCAAACGCACGTCGATGCGTGGGTTCCTCAGGCCGGAAATCGATCGGGCGCTGGTGGGCTGGCGGGTACGCAGACGAACTAACTGCATCACGCACCGCGCAACCTGCTCTAGTCGCTTCCTCTGTCGTCTGTTTTCGCTGACGTGCCGCACTAGCTCAGAGGCCAAGGTCCGGCCCGCGCACCAAAATTCCAGTCGTCCCAACTCTCCAAAGGTCTTTAGCACCGACTCCACATGGCAAGTTCAGCCCGCCGGGGTGTTAAGCGCCGGGGAAATTTTTTTATCTCATCACTCTATATTGTGGCTAGACCGGGGCCTACCGGTGGTCGGTTTTGCCTTTGAGTTGATCGGCGCATACACGTTTGACGTTGAACGATGGACCCATGCAAGTCAGGTTTTAGTGGAATGCGAGAAAATAAGCAGGGGTTTTTTTTGATACCGAGAATCTGGGGAATTAACCTAACCCCCCCCCCCCATGAACTGCCGGGTCTCGGGACTAGTGCCAGAGATCGAATTTGCGCGTGTTTTTTTTTCCTGAAGCCCCCATGTAGACCAACCCCATCTAGTGCATCACAAAATGCTGTCCCATCAGGGAGGGGAAATACAATCGCCATGCGCAGCACAAGGGTTGTGATTCACATCAATCCTCAAGGGAAGTGCAAGTGTTCCTGCCCAATCTTTCCTGTGATCGGCCCCTCCCCCATTGCCCTGAGCCCACCCTGTCTTCGGTGCACCACTATTTTCACTAGCACTGCATGGGTACCATGTCTAACGGGGGCTCCTTTCTCGCAAGGTTTGGGCTCGGATATTTCCGATTCCTAGAACTACCGTTTTATTCACTTCGCATATGGCAACCACTACGTCCAAAAGACCAGTAATCTTCATGACGCGGAAACAATAGCGAGAGGATCGATGCGATAAAAAGACGTCATATTCACTATGCACAGGCCCTTCGCCAGTCGGTTACCCAAATCCACCAATCCCCTTGTTTCGATCCCCCGTTAATACGTAGAAACAAACCATTCATGTTTTCCGAAACGCCGGGCTGTTTTTTTTCCCTCGGGGGTATTCCTGCTATCCAATCCAGTCCCTTTCTCTCCCTTCTGTGTGCTAGCTCCTGCTTCACGGCGGACATGGCTCCCACACATAGCTTACTTCCTCTCCCTCTACGATGGGAACCAGATGCATTCGGGGCTGGGGATACGCCACTTGTAGCCACGAATATTCGCCGCGCACCGTTAGCTGCAACTGACCTGACATGTCATGACACTCCCATCCAGGGCCTTCATGCCCCATCGTCACACCATCAAAAAACAAAATCAACCGAGCCTTGCTAGCTGGGTCCACGGAAATGCCAGGTACTTTGAAATTATAAATGCAAATGCCAAGGGGGTTACGGCAGTCTTCAGCCAAGATAGAGTCAGCTCGGTGTGTTCCCATACTTCTTTGTGCTCCATTCATGTAATCGATAAGCATCCCCTGCAAAGGGCCTTCCTCGCTCCCATGCCGATATACCCGAATTCGGGTGATCTCTTGTAAAGGGGCAAAAGAGAAGTGCTCAGGCTTAGAATCAACCAGAACAAGACCACGGGTCTCGAGATTGGCCGTAAAGTCGTATGGCACAACACGGTCTGGGTCTTTTGGGTAAACTCCAATTATGTCTACCGTACCCAGGCCACGCTGTTTGTCAACCCGGTTGTACATGAGTTGCCGCGTGTCTTTGGAAAATATTGTCAAGGGCGTGTGTGCCAGGTACGATGGACCCACGTAAATTTCTCCAGCCAGCCTAGTAGTGATCTATCAAGGTGTTAGAAGAGGAGCCGGCCTTGATGGATAGATAATTGCTTACCCTAAAAGCGGGAGTATGGATGCGGCCTTCCCGAACTTTCATGACGTGAGCACCCATCGAAGTGATCTGATCACCTTCAGGCACTGGCACGTAGATCCAATGCATGTCATTCGGTGCCTCTGGTGGCACCTCCACATCAGACCTTGTGACCGTGTGGCCGTGTATCGCAACCAGTCCCCTGTTGGGGCCATACATAAAAGTCAGACCAGTGACAGACGTCACATCAATGGTATAGAACCTCGCCATACGTTCTGAAGGTGAGCCGGCCAAGTCACAGTCTTGAAGCATCCATTCGCATTCGTCAAGGTGATATGACACTCCGCTGGGGTCATTGACGAGCGTGCCAACTACATTCGCACCGTTGACTGGGGTCCCATTGTTCCTGGGTCCATAGTACTCGATGTGAGGTGGGCTCGGAGTGTCCCAGACCTGCAATCCTGGATGATGGTCCGGCAGTACCAACCGCCCCAAATCCCACTAGGAATATCAGTTAGCCTCATATAATGTCCAAAGATATATGCTAGGCAAGAATTACCTTCAGAAACAGATTAACGCCTTGAATCTCCCAATCATCAACCACGATGTAAGCTCTCTCATTAACCTGCTGTTCTGTAAAGGGGTCGGGCTTCCGGGCAAGGCGTTCTATTCTGCTAATGCCATAGGCATCCAGCGTAATTCGAACGGTTCTGAGATACTCTTCGCGCTTCTTCAACCTGGTGTAGCCAGAGCCGCGTTTCCAGTCTTTGACCGCAGCAATGCAAACGTCACCATGGTTGCCCTGAAGCATCGTGTTCAGGCGCCAATCTACTTCCATGGCTCTGGCAAGCTTCCAGAACGGAGATTCGAAGCGGTGAGTACCAACTAAGTTGACGTTCCGCATGGAATCTGAACGAGCTTGGAGAGGATATGGTGACATGGCTTTAAGATGAAGCCTGGGGGCTTTTTCAAAGGGAGATGACCTGCACTGCATCAACCATGAGAACCGTTTGAACACATTGTTGGTTCCATCTAGGCACGTGAGCCTGTTGAAGCAACTCAGGTGAAGTGTCGGGATCTGCTGGCGATGTGCGGTGTCAGGATTCGCTGGAGAGCAATCTCTCCGACGACACCCACCACGCAAAGTTTTGGTGGTGGTGCGGCTTCTGTGCCGGTAAGGTGCCAGGGAAAAGGCATCGATGGCGTTTCCCTGGGGAGGAAATCCGAGGTGGCACGCTGCCACTTCGGCGTGGGTGAGTGTACCCTCGAAGGATGTGACTTTGTTGAAGTGGCACAGTTAGTCAGAGAACTGGAAGAGGAGGAGGCGCGGTAGAAAAAACCAATATATATAAACATACTTGCAACGATCCTGTCTTGTAGGGTCTCGTACAATCGCTCACAGAGGCAACATCTCTTGCTGAGGTGAAAGTGAGGTTGCTGCCAGACCGTCAACTGGCCGATGGGGGAGGGAGTAATGGAGGGAGTGGCGGCAGGGCTTTGAATAGCGTAGGATAGGACGGACGCCGGGCTGGAAGAGGAGCCATCCATGGCGATGAAGATTACGTGAGGCGATATCAAGTGTAATATTAAGAGTGGTGTAAATTCTAGGAAGCCAGCAAAGCATTAGGGAAGACGAAGTGGTAGAGATAAAAAGCAAGATAGGCTGTGAGACACGGTGAGGATGAGGGGAGGAGGAGATGGCGAGGGGAGAAGAAGTCGGGGTGATGGAAGAGAGCTGGAACCGACCGTGGTTGCGGTTTCAAGCAGCCTGTTCCCCTTCTGGAAAGTGGACACTCGGGAAGTCTTAATAGCGTTGTGTGGTTGCACCAGAGCTAGGTGCTGACATAATGGGAACAGAGACAAGGGTCTTCCCAGAGAGCCAAGGCTAGACTGGGTTTCGAGAAAAACGCAACAATGACGACTCAGAAAAAAAGAAAAGAAACAAGACCTCGCCCGGGGGGGTACCGAGTACGTACCGATACCTGGGCGCGACTCGACAGGGAAGTGGCCGGCAGCGCTGCGTAAGCCACATGAGGGGGGTGTCCTGTCTTGGAGAGAGGGGTGAGGGATTTTGAGAGTGTCGATAGCTGAAGAGTGCTGCTAGCGAGAATGAGGAAACAACAAAATGATGCACTGTCACATGGTGATGCACACTGCACGATCGATTGGATTCTCATTATGGGAGGGTGCTTTCGCCAGCACCGCCGGCAGGGTCCGTGTTATGTCAAAGAGAAGCTTTCTCAAGCGAAAGGTTCCCTATAGTCCTCTTTGAGCCTCCAGTTGATCCGTGGCGGGCCGTTCCAGAACGCTCGGACTAAAACCACTGCTTGAAGCTGGTCCGGCGACGGCGACGGTCCTCGATAACCTGGGCACCAAGATAGATCGAGTTAGGACTGGGATGGATCGAGTTTAAGGCCTTTGCTAAGATGGGATGCTTGCACCCTGTCGTAAAAAAAAAAAAAAAGGAGCCTTGTCAGATCGCTAGTTCCCGTGCGCTAACTGAGCGTTGTGCCGGCGCCTAGCGCAACCGCGGCCAGGAACAGGGTTGTCAGCGAGCCCAGGGCATTGTGAGTGAAGCTGCAACCGGGCAAGGGAATACGGGTCGATGACACAAAGACGCAAGCGGTGAGGCGGGGGGAAACAAAAGCCAAAAAGCTAGATGGCGAGACGGTTATACGCTGTGGTGGAAACTCAACGTGGCACAGCCCGCCCGGCATCCCGCACTCGTTTATGCATCTATTCATCTATCCGGTTCTCGACTCATTTTACCTCAGGTCCAGCATGTACCCCCCAAAGCTTCCTCTGCACAGTTAGCGTCTCCAGCCCGGCGTATCTCGCGCTGGCCGCCCGCTGCCCGAGGTGCCAAACGGTCGCCAGGCAGGGCAACTACAGGCAGCTACAGGCAGCTAGCTACAGGGGTGTCGGAGGGTTTCCCCCCTCGTCTGCCGCGTTTGGTTCCGATCCATTCTCCACACCGCCCCCTTCACGGCTGCTTCGAGATCGCCCGCTCCACTCAGAGACGATCATCCGAACCATCCAACCCTCCAAGCTTTCCACCCCTCCTTCTCCGCTCCAGATTTCAGCCTCCATCACCTCGTCCTACCCTCTCCCTCGCATTCCGGCCCCGTCGCACCGCCTCGCTTACTCTCCTCGCTGCCCATCTCCCTCCTTCTCCCATGTTTTAATCACCCGCCCTCCCAGCCGTCTTGCATCCTGCGACCCAGACGCCATGTCTCCCGCAAAGGACGCTCCGATGTCCGTCGTCCAGCTGCTCAACCAGACGCCCGTCGTCGTCGTGCCCGACAATGGCGCCACCCACGACACCGCCGGCGACGATCCTGGCTATCACTCTGAAGCCGCCTCCAGCACCTCTGCATCGATAACCTCAAGCATCCGCATCCCCTCGTGGGTGGGCTACCGCCGCTACCACACGTACAAGCAGGGCCGCTACCTGCTCCCCAACGACCCCCAAGAGCAAGATGTCGAAGATTTGAAGCACATCGCCGCCCAGAAGATCCTTGGCGATCGCCTACATCTCTCGCCCCTGTACTATCCTCAGAGGATCTTGGATATTGGCACGGGCACCGGATCGTGGGCCATTGACAGTGCGTAAACCTCTCTTTCCCCAGACAGCTGGCCTGACCTGCCTGATGCCGAGCTGACATTGCGGGTTGGAAGTCAGCAACAAGTACGCCTCGGCCGAGGTCGTGGGCATCGACCTGAGTCCCATCCAGCCCAATTGGGTGCCTCCCAACGTCAGGTTTTTCGTCGACGATGCCGAAGCCTCATGGATTGAGCCGCCCGAATCCGTGGACCTTGTCTTCCTCCGCAATATGGCACTCGGCATCAGGGACTGGCCAAGTCTCATCAATCAAGCATACGAGTGAGTCTGGCTTTTTTTGTTTTTAGGACACTGCATGTGTCAATTTTCTTTTTTCCCCTCCCTCTTCTCCTGCTTTACTGTCTCTGCCGTCTTGTCTGGCTCTATTCACCCCGCACCACGAAATTTCACAAGCATGATGTCGCCGGATTTGGACTAACACGCCACAGAGTCCTAAAGCCAGGAGGCTGGATCGAGATTCAGGACTTCCACTGGGCCCTCACCTGCGATGACGAGACCAGGCCTGCTAACTGGTCTCCCGGCATCATGGCCGCATTGGTAGAGACGGGCTTCGCCAAACACGGCGTCAACCCTTACATCAGCACACACCTTCCCGATCTGCTGTCTCAGGCCGGCTTCATCACCATGGAGCCTGTCGCACGCAGTGTACCGGTCGGGCCCTGGCCCCAGGAACCATATCTCAGGGACCTCGGCCTGCTGATGCGGAACATCCTGTGTGATGGAGTCCATGGTCTCGGATTTCTCGCGTTGCACCTCGGTGCGGGATGGAATAGAGAGAACGTGGAAATGTTCCTGGTTCAGGTCCGCCAGGAGCTGATGAACCCAAACGTTCGCACTCGTGTTTCCTTCCACTGCATGTATGCACAAAAGCCTCGGCGCGATCCCTATGACACCGCTCGAGGGTAAATCTACGCCGCCATATAATGCATTATGAGATACGTACAATCGGAATCGGACGGGGCTGGATCGGAGTTTCATAGCATTGATATCATGTGGCCACTGGGATCTTGGTCGGTATTGGGTCGTCTATTTGGGTTAACGAAAAGCAGATTGGGCTTCTGGGACACGGTCGGGATTTTCTTTTTGGGCTAATTGTAGGGCAATGCAGTTTGCCCCTGTACCTTGCTTGGGCTTTGGACTTTTTACATATCCATATCACATTCCCTGTTGATGAGAATAATGACGGACATAGGAGGGCATGGCATCTGGGGAGAATTTACTTTGATTCTTGTTTTTCTGTTACGTGCTATGGGAAGGTTTCCTTCAAAATCTAATGCCTCGGCTTCCACTAACCCCCACGTCAGCAGCGTGTCCCATCTATTTCTGTCCGCTGCAAATTAAGTCATGTCACATGTCAGTATCGCACGAAAAAATGGAGTATCTTTCCACTCCTCTGCCGTCCTCGAGCCTGTCAAGATGCCATGCAGGAGCATCATGTGATGCGAAAAAGTTGCAAAAAAAAAGTTGTACGTGGTTAAGAAGCCGTCCCCAGTCCGGCACAAGCAAACGCCTGTCATGATGAACCAAATGCTATGCAAGATAAATAAAATAAAAAAAGCAAAGTATGGCCAGTATCAGAATGTTCCCCCCCAGGTGTATATACGTCACCGGTCCTTGACGCAGCCAGGACCGCTCACTGCGAGCAAGCTCAAGAGTATTAAAAAGTCGGGGAATGGTGTAGGAAGAGAAGTATATCGGGGGAAAAGGTGGGCGCTGATGGCCAATTACTGCCCAGGCTTCGTTTCATCTTTGGAATCTTTGCCGTCAGGGGTATCCGCATTCGGCTTCGGTTCTTCTGGGGCTTGCAGCCCAGGTTGAGCTTCCTCGGCAGCATGCTTTTTCGGTTCAGCCTCTTCGGGCGTAGCAGGGTCCGACTCTGCAACCTCGTCCTTCTCGTGGATCGTCTCCTCCACCTTGGGTTTGGACGAAGGCTTCTCCTGGAACTCAACCTTGGACTTCTCGCTGTCACCCTTTTCTGACTCCTCAACCTTGGTGCTGGTGTCGCTCGTGTTGGAGCCGGAGGAAGTCGGCTGCTGGTCTGCAAAGCTTACCGTCCTCCTTCTCCTTGGGGCGACACCTGCCTCGGGAATACTGTCCTTTGCAATGGCGTCCTTCTCCTCTGGTGTCAGGCCGCCCACACTCATGCGGGGAAACTCGGCGGACTCTCTTGTGGGCGTCATCGGTCGGATGCCCTGCAAGCTCATTGATTGGATACGGAGGGAGCTGCTTCGGATTCGGCTCACTGTGGCTTGATCTCCCCGGTTCATCTCAGCGTCCCACTCTGCAATGTCCTTGGAGCTCCACGAGGGCCGATGTACACGGCCGGTACGTGGAAGGCTGTTCACGGAGAACCGGGAGCTAGCACTATTTGCCCGGCTGCGTGAGTTGAGAGAGTGCGCCCGATGCGGAACAGTATCGCCTTCAGAACCCGGCAAGCTTGGGAATGCTTCCAGGTCATCCACCTTGCGCACCTCCTTGACATTAAATGAGGTCGGGGCGTCGGGCGTCGGTGGTGCAGTAACTGGCATGTCGCCCGTTCGGGCATCCATGTGCTCAAAGTATTGGATGCGAAGGCGATCAAGCGGAGCAGGAAACTCTTCTCGATTGCGGGACAGGGACATCCAGGTAGAAACCATGCCAACGGGAACAAGAACAAGCACTGCCAGGGCAAGGAATGCCTGGATAACAAGAATCACGATTCCTAGAATGGTTGCAGCGATTCTGCTGATCCCAAATGTGTGCAAGAACGCAATGGAGATGCCAGTGGTGATGATCTTGGCAACTGACAACAGCCAGACAGCAATCGCCGCGTTCCTGGCGCCCTCGAAAGGCTTAAGCTTCATCATGGCGACCAGCGAAAATACTTCAAAAACAAAGAGTCCGAATACTTGCGCCAGGGGGTTTTGCGAGCCTCCTCCAATAAAGCACGCCCGCACAAATTGGTAGACGAGGTAGGCCGCAAAGAACCACCAGCGCTCGCGGCGGTAGCGCCCCGAAAGCCAGCCGAAACGCTTAATGTAGGCGGCGTCTTGGTTTGTAGACACCCGATCGGGATCACTGTGAACAAATCTAATTCGAAAAAACGGCACTGTGCCGAACAGGCGTGGCTTGTTGGCTTGTTCCTCTTCCCCAATAGTGCTGTCGAGCGTTGCAGCCACAAACGGCACCACCTTGAAAAGCTTGCCCTGCTCAAAGCGGAGGGTATCAGCGGCAATCTCGTACTTGCCCCCTCGAAGCCTCACAAAGCAAGCATACGCTGCAAAACCAGCCAAGGCGAGGAAGATGACAAATATGATGGCCGCAATGGCGGTGGGCCCGGCGGCAGAATGGATGGAGAACTGAAAGGTGGCCAAGGTCATCATAGTGAAGAATGCCATGTACAGCGCACGAAGCAGCCCCGAAACCAGGTATCCCAGCCAGTGGGAACGAAAGTAATCGAATCCATCCGTCTTGAGCACCTTTAGTTTCACCAATGCATCCAAGGCGAACTTTGCGATAGTGACAAACAAGGTGATGGCGCCCAGGGCGACGAGGAGCCAAATGAGTCCAATGATGAAGGCATCCCGCTGCGGCACGTCGACCATGGACAGGGTCCCTGCGAAGCCACTGAAGTCACCCGGCAGCGGCAGGCCAGGGTTGCGCGGTTTCCCAGCCCAATTGTAGTCGTATGGGTTACTGGAATTGTACGTGTCGCGACGCGCAAAGGCGTGAAGCGAAGGGGCAAGATCGACAACTGCCCTGGAAATAAGGGATCGCCCGTAAATTTGCTGGCTGAGGCCACCGCCGTTATTGATGGTGACAGACCCAGCGCCACCAACCTGACTGGCATTCCCAGTGATGCCAGCAAAGGACGCAAGCGAGTCGACCATGCTGTCGCTAGCGAACATGCCGGCTGTCCAGGCGAAATTGCTCCACCAGGCGGGAAGCAGGCTAGGCCAGTTGACGGAGAGGGCGCCCAGAAAAAACATGGATTGGAAGGTTTCGAAAATGACCAGGAGGGAAAAGGAGTGGGCGTAGTGCATCCTGATGTGCGGAATCTGCAGGCCGTAGATGGCCGTCGCAAAGGATGCGAGGATGGCCAAGCAGACGAAGCCTCCCACAATTGATCCGACAATCTGAGGCTGCGAAAAGGTCTGCCCATTGGTCAAGACAGCCTGGAAGCACCCAATCTCCGTCTGTGTCGAGTTTGCAAAGATGCGAAGCCGAGCGAATCCTTCGAGATCGGGGATGCCAAGCGCAATTGACGGAAACCCTTGAGCGTCGTCCGAGGTGAGGTTGATGGCAGCGTATGCCTGGATGGGAACTGATGCCTTTGCAGGACACATGGTACCAATGCGGCCGGCGCATGGTTCGTAGGTGGTGTTGAATCGATTTTCGCCATAGACGTCCACCTCAATGTGCACTAAAACGAGGTCAGAAATAATTTGCAGCGGTTAGGGGAGGTTTCCACCACGTACGCATCAACGACTCCTGGCGAATGTTTGTGCTCCCATCCAAATGAAACAGCACCGTCAGGTTGTCGCGATAATATGCAGTGTCGAATCGGGTGACGTTGAACAGGCTCTGGCCGTTCATACAGTCGGCGAAATCGCGAGTGTAGAGGTCGGGATATCGACTGACATCGAGTTCCCGAGTGACGCCATCGATGCCGGTTCCATTAATGTAGACCTTGTCTCGAGCAAGCACGGCGGGGAGGAAGGCGGCGGCGGAAAGGAGCAACCCCAGCGCCCAGGGGAACCTCGCGTTCGGAAGCATATCGGAGTCGAGGCTGTGTGAGGTTGGTAGATCGAGGTCGGGTAGATCGGGGATCGGGATCGCGGGCGTTCCCGCCCAAGTGAACGTTTAGATGGCTCCTCCCAGAAGCAGGGGGATTTCGTCGCGCTGGCTGCTATCTCGAATGATCGGCGTGGGTGAAGAATAACAATCGACGAGCTTCGGGCAGTCGCGAGATAAACAATCTAGACATGAACCAGAAGCCTGGTTTCAGGGAGTTTGCGTGTCTCGGATCGAGTATCACAAATTGGCTCGGGCGCTGGAAAAGGAGGCACGGTTCGGTCGCGAACGAGGTCGTTGTCGACAAAGCAGGTGACAATGCAATGTCGGGGAGGAAGCGGAGAGGGGGATTCGAGAGAGAAAATCGGCGACGAAACGAAACGAAAGGCAAAGGCGAAGAAGAAGAAAAAAACAGCAGAAGCTGTTACTGGCTTGATGCTTGCACCAAAAATCTTTCCGTTTGACGTAGCGTCCCAAGAAAACAGTGGTGGCGCAGGTGGGCGGCTGGCGGCCACCAGCGATCGGCGAGTCCCCTGGGATGTCTTTTTTAGCACTTTGACAGGAGATGTGGCTGCAGCGCTGGCGCTGAAGTCTAGGCCGTGTCGCGCCGGGCAGCGAAGATCAGGGGCGGCTAAAAATTGGTGATGATGTTGCCGCGGACCAGATGATACAGGAGGGCGAACTGCTGCGATGGATGATGGTTCACGATCACGACCGGGACAGCGAGCCGTGAAGCGAGAGGTGAGACGCCCGGATCGTTACCAGGGATTAGCACCTGAAAGTGGATTTTTGCCAAGTGAGTGGGTTTCTGCGGAAAGCGGATGGATCTCATCAAAAGAGGAGACGCCAACGAGGCCAGGCCCAATGAGGAGCCCGCGCTGCCAGCGGATAAGAGCTTCCCACCCAAATCACGAGCCTCGAGACGGCCATTGCAAGAGCCTATCCGTATATTGCCCTGCTGTCTGGCCTACCGTGGTGCCACTACAACGAACCCTGCCCCGGGGCCCACCACCCGCTGGAGGGGGGACTTTGGCTGCCATTCGCTGGGCCAACCTGCCGGCTCGTATAAAACACCTGAATGTGGGAGTTGTCTCTGTGTCAAAGGCGTCATCGTACAGGGGAAAATGCGCGTATCGGTTGCGCAGCAAATCGGTCAATTCCCATTCTACCCGTTTTCCCTCGTCGAGCTGTTTTCACCCATTTTCCTCCCCCCCTGTCTCGTGACTGTGCTTGACAATGGTTCTTTTCCTGCTCTGACTTGGCCGCTCGTGATTCGCCCATGTTTGTTGCAAAAACAAAGGTACAAATTCGGACGAAACAGATGGTGCCGAGCGGAGATGGGTTTTCCCCGGCCGAGTGCTTCAGCTGTAGTTTTTTCCCCAGCCCCGAGTCCGGGACCTCGTACAGCGCATGTCTTCTGCAGCAGCCCAGTATAGCGCGCTACCTATCCTGCCGAAACAATTCTTGATCAATTCACTCTCCCATGCGAACAGTGAGGATATGAAGTATACGTTTTAGGTAAATGGCTTGTATTATAGAGTAGAATACAGTGTGCGTCTTAGTCTTGGATTTCTTATATTTTATATTGATTTTTTTTTCTCAATTAATAATGAGTTAGGGCGATTGGATATGAGCATACCAAGCCGTAACAACTGGCAACGAGTCTCGTAGCTTGGACCACTGAAGGAAGAAGAACCAAGAAAGGTACTTATCGGGGGCAATGTGAAATGGAAACCGATGCAATCGTGAGTAAACATAATTCATTGCATCATGAAGGTGGGCCAATCAAGCAATTCCCTACAAAACTATGATTGTTCAGACGAAACTCGTGTGCCAACCTGGCGTTGCGATCAGTGCCTTTGTCGCTAGCATTGGCGCTTAGTGTTGCGATCAGTGAGTGTGAACAGTGGCCTTTGTCGCTGGCATTAGTGTTCCAAGCGATTTCACTAATCACATGACCTACCCTATAGTAGAAGACCATAATACTAATCAAAAGACTCTCAACCCTAATATAATGATAAATATCTTATTTGTCGTTAAATAACATTTTTATAGTACATTCTTATTGATAATACTATTTGTTTATTTAATTCCACTACTAAGCCCTGTCCATCTCCCTCTCAAAACGGTAACTCTCAGAGACGGAGACTAATAATCGTAGCCCCCACGGTCAAACCCCACAAGTCAAAGTATTTGAAAAAGATCGACCATGTACTCGTGGGTATTGTTAAGCCGGGCATTTTTGGGCATGTGGTGGTTTGTGCTGGATGATGGATGGTGTGTATGAGGAAGGGTGTTTTGGTGTCATAGTTGGGGATTGACCAGACCGTTAGATTTGGCGTGTCATTTTTGGCGATTGGCCTGTAAGCGCACGGTTGCATTCAACACAGCTGCATGGCAGTCCGTTCTTCTGTTCGTTTGCGTATTTTAAAATGGAACAAGAACCGTTTGTAAATCCTCAGCTAGAGACGGAAAGTATAGGTCGCTCTACATTATCCCTTTGAGTGCTGCAAGACTGCACTCGGGTCACCAGCTCCACCCTGCTAGGGGCACGATGAGTGCACCCCCGTTGACCCTGCTCGTCTGTTCGGTTTGCTCTGGCTTGCTCTGGTTTGCAGCCGAAACCGGGAAATAAGATTTGGCCGCTGGCAACTTCCCACCGTCTGCCCAAAGTTGACTGAACGGGTCTCCCATTTTTTGGGCGACTGGCTTGCAAGACCACATGTATGCACTTGGCTGTGTGGGGGCTACGCTGCCACTTACAACTAGCAAGCGCCACCCGATGAATACAAGTACAGTAGTTGTATTTTAACGGACAAGGCACTAATCATGCACATCGCCAGAACATCCTCACCCGGTATCAGGGCGACTTGTTCCCCTTACAAACAGGCAGCTATTGGTACACCTACCAGTGTAGTGCTCCTTGGTCGCACAAGACAATCCCTGCAGGTGGCTCAGGCGAGTACAATCTTACGGCTCTCGAAGGAATAAGAAACTGTGTGGAGTTGGGGGTGTGTGTTTATATCGCGGCAAGGCGAAAGGGAATCTGCATCATGGTGCATGGGGCACTCCTGGCAATCACAAACACCATGAGACAAGTGTGATAACTTGTTCGCTGGGTTGCACAAGACGCAAAGCCTAGAATCCCATCGTCCTCGGTTCTGCGGGGGCAGCTGCTCTACGTCACCCCGAATGCTACCTGAGCCGGGATTACTGGGGGTACCAAATCGAACAAGCCTTCTTAGCTGCTCAAGGGGCCACGGGCTGTGAGTCCAATGAGCCTCTGCCTGGATGCCCGTTTGGGTAGTACAACAGCCCCGTGGAGGGGCTTCCAACAAATCAGCCAGACTTCAGCTGTTTGCTCTGTAACCAAACGCTAGGACTCATACGACGGGATTTTGTCAGTTCTCATATGGAAGTATTACTCAAAAGTCCTAGCTGCTGGGTTGGCCTTGGTAAGTCCAAGAGAGAGCCCCTTCTTAGCAAGAGGGCGGACATCCGTGTCTCGGTGCCGGGAGGCTAAGCAACTATTTATTACTCCCAATTCCTCCCCTCTCGAATGGCCCCCCATCTAGCCTCCTCCGTACAGACATTATTCACTGGCACCTGGATATCTATTCGCAAGCCTTCTTTTGGACACGCCGCTAGTTTGTTCAAACTCAGACCCGATGATTCTCCCAAAGAACGAGGACCACCAGGTGTGTAATTGCTGATCTCTGCCTCTGACATCTCTTCCCGACTCGTCTGATGACGGATATTCAGGCACAAGAGCGCCGCCGAAGAAGCTCAAGAAGTGACCATGACGGTCGCGTGGCTAAGAGCCCGGTAGCCAAGAGCCCACGGAAGCGGCTCCCTCTTTCAGCTCCACCCAAGCTGGAGGAGCCATCTAAGAATGACGCCAATGTTCCGGATGTTTCCCAAGTAAACATCTTCAACTCATGGGTTCCGTCGGCTGCCTCTGTAAGACACGTCTGTCCCTTGCGTGGTGATAGTTCCATGTGCATCTTATTATGCCATGTTGGTCAGACTGGGGGAATAAGATCCTTCTACCAGCGGGCCAGAGGCATCCCAGACCTCTTCCCCCGAGGCCGAAATCCTCAGATCGAGCTTGTGGTCCGCATCCCACCTGCGGCCTTGCTGCAGCCCCAGCAGCCCTCGCCCCAGCCCCAACACCAGCCTCAGGTTCAGCCTGAGCTGATTTTGGTAAGCGGGGCCCACGGCCATCAACCCACTAATTTGAAGAATGTCCGTTGACAAGCCCCATCCAGACTCGCAGAGATCCTCATCTGCCGCGCCCGCTTCCATGATCGCTCCGAGACAAGCACTCGCTTGCGAGGACTCCGGCGCGCTTTTGTGCCACAAGTTTAGGCCAGGGTTTGTGAAGGAAATGTTTATGCTTTGTCAATTCTTGGAGGAGTGTGTTCAATTTTGCCAATTGTCATGGAGTAACGATGGCGCTGTGCTTGATGCAACAGCAATGATAAAACGTCTCTTTTTGTCCTTTTTTTCTTCTTTTTCTTGTCACTCTTTTTCTTCTCTTGTTCGAGTACAAATCACCCGCTGCGCATTGCAGATGTCTCTTTTCTACTCATTCATCTCAAGGGACAAACATTATGGAAGTAAGCAGTTTTTGGTGTATCATGTGTATTTTGGTCATTTTATTTGACCTATTCTATCAGAGCCTCCTCTTCTACGTGATATCATGCTCTGTGGCTGTGCATTCGCCAAATGCTACGGCTTAATTGTCTAGCCCATCTCGCTGAACCATGCAGCCTGTGTTTCCACCTTATGAACTCGCTAAAAGATTTTGTCGCCTTCAATTCATAAAACGCCCATCCGTCTCTTGCAGCAAGACCCGAGATCTATCGCAGACCTACTGCGGGCTTGAACATTTTGTCAGGCAAAACTGCGCACGCCAGCCCTCGCGGGGCCGGCTTGCTCGCTTCTCCTCAATTGTCTTTTTCCTTCCTGCAACGCAGGTTTATTCGCTTAGAAGCGGTCAAGGAGACCGCGGCTCTCGAGGAGCAGGATGATCTCGTGCACGATGGAGCGCACGTTCTGCTTCTCGAGGTCGACGGTGAGGTCGGGCTTCTCGGGGGTCTCATAGGGGTCGTCGACACCGGTGAAGCCCTTGATCTCGCCCTTGCGGGCAGCGGCATAGGTGCCGCGGCGGTCGGTCTTCTCGCAGTACTCGAGGGGAGTGGCGACGTGGACGAGGAAGAAGGGGCCGGCCTTCTCGACCTGGTCACGGGCCTGCTTGCGGGCAGCCTCGAAGGGGGCGATGGGAGCGGCGATGACGGCAGCGCCGGCCTTGGTCAGCTCGGAGGCGACAAAGGCAATGCGGTTGATGTTGAGGTCGCGGTCCTGGCGGCTGAAGCCAAGCTCGGAGGAGAGCTCGTGTCGGACGGTCTCACCCAGCAGCATGGAGACGGGGCGACCGCCACCCTGCATAAGGGTGGTCTGGAGGGCGCGGGCAATCTGGTCCTTGCCGCTGTTCTGGTAACCGGTCATGAAGACGGTGAAACCCTTCTGGGCGGGCAGGGGGTTCTGCTCGCGGAGGACCTTGACGACCTCGGGGTAGGAGAACCAGGCGGGGATCTCCTTGCCGGTGCGGAGGCGGTGTCGGAGCTCAGTACCGGAGATGTTGAGGGTGCGGGTGCCCTCGGGGATCTCGTTGGCGGGCATGTACTCGTCACGGTCGGGGAGGTAGATCATCTCCTGGAACTCGACCATCTTGATGCCGAGCTCCTCCTGGTACTGCTGGACCAGGTGCTGGGCGTCGTAGGGACCGTAGTGGTCCTTGCCGTTCTTGTTCTTGCCGGGACCGGCGTGGTCACGGCCGACAATGAAGTGGGTGGCACCGTGGTTCTTGCGGATGATGGCGTGCCAGAGGGCCTCACGGGGACCGCCCATGCGCATGGCGAGGGGCAGGAGGGCCAGAGCAGCCATGCCGTTGGGGTATCGGGGCAGGAGAGCCTTGTAGACACGGACACGGGTGAAGTGGTCGATGTCGCCGGGCTTGGTCAGGCCGACGACGGGCTGGATGAGGACGTTGGCCTGCTGGGAGCGGGCGGCACGGACAGTGAGCTCACGGTGAGCGCGGTGCATGGGGTTGCGGGTCTGGAAGGCGACGACCTTTTGCCAGCCGAGCTTGTTGAAGTGAGAGCGGAGCTCAGAGGGAGTGACTGGGGGAAACAGTGTTAGTCGAGAGGCCTCAATGGGCAGAGCGCGCGGGAGTGTTCTTACAGCGGAGGTCGAGGAAGTCGTAGTGCTCGAGGCGGTTGACGGCCTCGAGCTTACCACCAACGTAGAAGTCCTTGGCGGTGGAGAAGAGGTACTTGATACCGGGGTGAGTGTCATCATCGCTGCCAAAGACCAGCTTGGCCTCCTTGACCCTAAAGAACGTCCAATGTTAGCAGCCGAGCGATTGACGCCAACTTTTCTTCCCCGCAAGGCCACCTACTTGTCAGGTCGGTAGACATCCTCGACGGTGAGGATGGCAATGTTTCGGTCGTCACGGAAATCGCGGAGAGTGATGCGGGCGCCGGCCTTGATGCTCAGCTTGTCGATGGTGGCCTGGTCAACATCGAGGTTGATGGGCATGGCAAAGAGGGCGCCATCGGCGAGGCGGTTGTTCTCAACGACGCTGTGCAGGGAGGGGTCAATTAGCCAGGAGCGACTCCACGGGGGGTCCAATTGCGTCTTTTTTCTTACCCATTGTAGTCCTTCTCATTGAGGAAGCCTGCAATTGACTTCGTTAGCAACCGTGGTTTTTTTTCCGCATTTCTCTGAATCATGGCATGGG
>NAGG01000608.1:0-85326 GCA_003031705.1 Calonectria naviculata
ACTAATCCGCCCCTCACCAGCTTGACTATGGGAGAGCGGACGGGATCCCGTATTTTCTAGTGGGTATGGTCGTATGTGGCAGAAGAAACTCCAAATTTTGTACATATCCATCAATGTTTAAGGTGTTCACTCCTCAGTCATTCTAGACTCGCCTACAAGCACCAGCAGGGGCTATTTTATCCTCGCCAAACTCTCATCGTACCCTACTCTCCCCAGTCGCTTTGTACATGTGACCCTGTCAATGCCACCACTGAACCTATTAATCGCTTCATTAAACCAATCCTTTGCTTTTTCATCACCACAACTATCTAGAACATCGTCCTCCAGCATCAGCTCGCCGTAGACATGAGTGATGGCCCACATTTCCAAGCTTGACGTCCATTTTCCGTCAACAGGTTCTCGCACCAACATCTGAACCAGACTCCGAAGAAGAGAGGCGCCATCCGGGTAGAAGATGTTGTCTTGGTTCTGAAATCGAGCTTTGTCCTTGATACTAATATGAGCATAAGAGGATGGTATTATTGCGATCTTGCATTGGTCTTGTCGCCAGTTTACAAGAGTAAAGCAAGCCGAGTTCTTATCGAAATGGCCATAGTCCTCGATGATGCCATGGAAAATACTTTGTTTGATTGGTCCTTGATAAAACTCAGGCTCTCGAGATCCATACGACCAGGATAAATCTTGGAAGCCCGCTGAGCGGATCTTTTGGGTTGCCTCCGTGAAGTCTGTGTCCTCGACGACCAGTATGTAGTTCTGAAGGTATCGGGTTAGCTTGAAATCATATGTAAAAAGAGTTGCAAGATATACTCACATCACAAATCAGCCTACTTCCGAGATGATATACCGCTCTGTCACCCCATAATATAGCTGGAATGGGGGAAAGAGCAGACGCAATCCTTTGTAGGTCGGATTCCATTAGACACTTATGGCGCATGAGAAGATGTAAAGTTGCTGGACTTGCTGAATGGTTGGGCCATTCGCGATTATTTGTGCGGGGTTGGTTTTATGGACCTCGGTGCCTAACTGTCAAGTAGTGGCATGTGGTGGCGGCGGGGTAGGCTTGGTATCTCATTCTTAGGTTCTTCTCCAATGGAATTATTTTAAAAGGGTGCAGTGGGAATGCAAGTCCACGGTAAGTATCGTTGGTTGTTTTCTGGATGTCCAGTTACAGAGTTTGGTGGGGAAGTATGTTGACAATTATATGATTGACGAAAAAAGCAATTGACAGTGTATAAAGAGAACTAATACCGTTGTTCATGATTTAAACGGGTTTGTACGAAATGAACCTCTTAAGAATAGTATGAAATCCTTGATCTGGGTTCGGAATTTAAAAAAGATCCTATAACTCAGTCTCTCACCTGACTCTTCTTTGCTATAACCCAAAACAAGGTCTCTGAATCATCACCTTCCACTTCACCTTTTACTACCTCCAATCCTCGTTCAGACACCATCTTTACTGTCCCATCCACCCCTGCGCTAGTCTCCCACAACCAAGCTCCTTCACTGCTCCACATATCCCAGACGGTTCCTGGCCTGGCATCTTTGTGGAAGTTTGCCATCAGGCAACCTCCAGGGCGAAGCCATTCCTTTGCCTTGCTGATCATTACTTGCTGCTCTTCTAGCGTCAAGTGTACAAGGGTGTACATTGCAATAATGGCATCAAAAGAATTGAGAGGGTACTCCAGCGACGTCATGTCACCCAATGCAAATTCCACGCGTGGTGCATACGGTGCGAGGTTCTGTTCAGAGATGCTCATTTGCCTGGGAGACAGATCATTTGCGACGGCTGTGAGTTTTGGGTTCTGAGTAAGGACTGTCTCCAGAACTGGGCGTCCTCCACCGCACCCGAGTTCTAGAACTCTTGCTGGGCCCCCACCGGGTCCAAGCTGAGGGACCATGGTGCAAAGTTCAGCCAGGTTTGAGAGCCGGGTATGGTTGTGTTGTGTTGTCCAGTCATTGTACTTCTCGGCAATGATGTCATAGGATGTCATAAGGCGTTGCTTGATTTCTCCAGGGGCGGCTGTGGCCTGGAGTGTTTCTACCTGAGTGGCCATATTGCTGTTGAAGAACTGAGAGGAGTTATGAGTGATTCGATTGCGGTCTTGGTCTTGGGTTTGGAGAATATCTAGTCAACAATCAAGCATGGACATTCTCGCCATTAAATAACCTTGAGATGCGCTAGCCATGACCATTAACCGCTTTTTTTTTCGTTCCTCTATGCGGTATGTCTCACCCCTTCATGCATTCTCGGCTTCCGGCGTTGCGGTAACCAAGCTAAATAGTACGTAATAAAAAGCGAAGCTTGCCATCCCAGCTTTCGCAAAGATCTACATTGCATAAATGATGTCATTGGACACTAAAAGGCCATCAGTGCCCCTAGCACGACACAAATTCATTGTTAACCACGTCGCGCCCCCACATGCGCTATGTCCCGTGTCTGGCAAAGCCAATTATCGTGACGCCAGCCAGGCCTAGCTACAGCTGAATAATTAAATGCTAGGAGATCATCTCAAGCGGTCCGATTATCATTCAAGTGGGTTCTTTGGCTCGGTCCTGAGTGCGGAATGTTCTTCCGTTCCATGGGGCATAGCTAAGGAGCCATTTGCTCGTGTCCTTCATTAAAATAGCCCATGAAAGCGCCACGCGACCTGCTAGTAGGACGGCCCATAATAACTGCACCTGCGTATGTGTAGATCTTGCCTGGATTGTGAGAGCGGCTCAAATCATCATCTGTTATTCTCGGTGCTGTTGGATCCCATTTACATCATGAACTGGCAACGACTAAACTAAGCAGAGCAGAGCACGATCAGATCGCCTCTGGGGGTTGATTTTACCTAAGATTCAAGTTCCGCAGAGCTTAGGTTATGATATCCGCATGGAGGCGATGTCGCCTGATTTGCGCGTTCATGCATATCAAGCTGATATTCCAGATCTGGGTGTTTGAAGGCGGCTACTGAAGCACTCATTTACCTAAAGTTGGCAGATTATCACAAATAGCATGATCACCTCTACCGATATGAATACATAGGCGCCTGCAACCAGCTTCTTTGGAGACATACCGTTTTGTAATGGTGCATCAAGTTCTTTTCAGTAACTATAACTATTCATACAAATGTAATGATTGGACCAACGGCTAAGACAATTCGAAGTATATTATCTTAGTATACAGAATTGAATACGGAAATGGGTGTATAAGCATCACTGATAGCTAAGAATTTAGCCACAGCACGATTGGCCCTCTTCATAAGAACTATTGGCTTGACTGGTCTTTGACGATAGCATCAGCGATAGATGCGGCAAGAACTTATATAAGTTTTACCCGAGTTGTCTTTGCCGGAACCGATTTGCCATTTCGCTGAAGTAAACCAAGACGCCGAAGCTTCATATATGGACCCGCTTGTTGAGTTACAGGAGAGAGTACCAACCAAAAGTTCTCCTGTTGGTGCGCAGGTATGGAAGGAAATCTAGGACTAGAAGGCTTTGGGTAACGACCTCCGCCGAGGTGAAGACAAAACACAGTCGTCTTCAACGATGTCGCACAATGTGCTTCACTCTTGGATGCTCTTTTAGTGCATGGAAGTTCGCCTTGAGATATATGTGTAACCCCATCCGGTATGAGAACGGTGTCTGGGCTGAATATAAATGAACGGTCTCGGTCTTTGCGAAGCTTTAAAAGGGACCTGACTGTCGACTCGACATTGGTGGAGTTTATATCAAATCTATAGTCGTCGATTTGAAGAACGTTTTTGCAATGGAGCTCTGCGGTAAATACCGGAGCTTCGATAACCATGTATGAACCCTCATTTGGTGGTCCAAAAGGGTTTGCCCCCCGAGGAGCGCACTCTGCATGAATGAGCTTCACGGCTGAAAGCTTGTTGCTTTCCACACATGCCTCAAGCCGATGATACACTTGCCCAACTACCGAGGCCCACGACCAACTTGGCATCTCGCATGATGGCATAGTAGCAGGCGGGAACAAGTTATGGTCACCCCAGGCTGATGCCCAAACCAAGTCTGAAAAAATCCACTTCTCCCAAATGCCTGCCAAATACCGCCCAGGACCCATTTTTGCAAAGTCGGCAGCAGCACTGCTGATGGCTGGCAGTCGATCAGTTTCTTTTGTCAAATCCCTCTTCGAGTACTCGGCGACAAGGGCTTTCCAGTAGTACTCGGGGTCTTCTGCGGCGCGTGCAAAGCGGAACGCAAGACCAACGGCACAATGAAGTTTAGCACCATTCTCAAAGACCTGCTGGGACCGACACTCCCAGATGATTTCGGATTTAGTAAAATGCACGATCCGCGTAGACAATACATTCTCCTGCCATGTCCATGCCCTTGAAGACAGAGGTGAGCTTGCAGTTAGAGGAATACCGGCGAAGTCGGGGATTCTTCGTCCAATAATCGCGGATTCAGTTCCATCAGAGTCAATGAATGTGAAGTTTTGAAATAATTTCTGATCCATGTGTTGTCGTGGGACGAGAAATGATTGCCCGACCGTATCTGCCGATGAGGCCGCGATGGTGAGAATTGCATGCCGGTAATATTGTCCCATTTTAGGAGCTTCGGTTTCCCAATCTTGTTTGACATCAGACCAACGTTCGCCAGTGAATGGATGAGTCAGCTAATAATATTCTTACCTTGTCTATCGTCCTGTACGATACAGAGTGCATCGATCCAAATGAATGGAACATCTAACCATCGTGTTACAGTGATAGCATCCTGTAGAGCTAGAGGTAAGTTTGACCATTCAAAGCCATTAATCATCGAGCCAATGTTTGATCTAGTCGTTCTCAAATTATGCTCAGGGGGACCCCAACGATAAGACAGCGCACAGTAGTCTCCGTATTCGTTGTTAGTCTCTCGTAATTTGACGGTTTTTCCTCGAACCTCCAAAACTCGCTTAGGAAGTGGCTTCTTTTTTTCTTGTCGGCAAGCCTCGTGTTCATGTCCAAATCCGCTCATACAACTTTCCATGTGCTCTTTTACAAACTGCAAGCTCCGTTGCGATCCAAAATGATCCGACTCTTCTTCAGGCCCACCAAGACTGGGCCATGACGGAATGCAGCTACCTATGTCCATATGATTATTTATGAGTTGAGGATGATATGAGCAGGATACGAACCTTGCGGCTTATATATCAAATACCAAGATGAAAAGTGATCATTCATCGTATCATCAAATGTCATGACCACTGGCTGACCACTTGAGCACTCTACTGTAACGGTCTTGGTGTCGGTGTAGATATTATAGCGCTGATAAGCATCGTAGATGAGGTTGCAGTATGAGCAAGACGGTGCTGATTTCTTTAGGGTGGGCACCTTAATCTCTATCCTCAACTTCTCGCCCTGCTCTGGCGGCGAAAGCCATTGACAATGCGAACAGGCTGTTTCAGAAACCATGCCATCTAGCACGGGAGGTTCCCAGCCAAGAAGTTATGCCAAGTTGAAAAACCAACAGATTTGTCAGCAAGAGAGATTTTGAACAAAGCCAGATGTGAGAAAAGGCGATAAATGTAAGCCAGTCACATCAATTGCAGACCAGAAAAGAATCAATAAGTCGCTCAAATGTCAAGTTATTCATGAATTGAGGTTGAAAGTCAAAGAGCCAGATTTCCGCCACGCTCAGGGCATCCGTGGGCGTAGGGCTGCAGCGACGGTCGATTTGCTGAAAATAGAACGTTGTGGTGCAAAAACAAGGAACTCGGCCCCCACGATCTCCAGCTCAGCGGGGCGATGCAAAGCGGCTATGCCATCCTCGGCCTCGCCAACGCACGTCTGCCGATCTGAAACCAGGAAGCCAATCCTCCTTGAAAATCGCCATCGAGCGTCAGCTGACCTGTTCCCACTCGTCAAAACTCCCCCGTCGCGCTCTCTGACTGCCTCTCTGCCTTGGCCCTGGTTTTGCGATCGCCTTCACCATCCGGTCGGGCCCTCCACGTTCCCTCCCTGAAGCGAGACAGGATGCACACCTCTACATTCTCTTACAGCTTGAGCCGGCCGTATCCATTCAAGTGGTTCACTCCAACCGTCATCATTGCGGGTTCGGTCGCTGTTGTATTGATTACATTCCTCAGTGTTGCCACGCAGGGATATGAACTGAGATCCCGCTACGAAAGCAACCCCAACGACACAAGCACCCATTCAAATGTTTTTTCCAGCTGGCCGTCCTTTTTAACTGCAAACACCAAGAAAACATGCTCGTCGACAACACTCCCGATTGGGACCGAATTCTACACCAATAATACCGCACTAAAGTATACAATATCCAGCATATGGAAAGATGACAAGACCAGCCAGCCGATTTTGGTTAGGTCATTTCCATACCATAACAATGTCTTAAACGACTGCTCAATCATGGCCACTACAATAACGTTTCAAGGTGTTGAACGTGGCCCAGCACAGATTGCCGAGCAACAGTGGGGGGCGTCTCTGAAAACATGGATCAACTGCGGGATCGAAACGTCAGAGGGCAAATTCAACATGAATTTGACTACCAGTTATGACTTCAACCCCGAGGATAGGTATGGGGTTGACTCGGCACGTTTTATTGGTCGAAATGCCACTGCCAAGGCCAGTCTATATTGGGGAGAATCCCTATTGGGCTGGTATTATGAAGCCTTGGTCAGTGACATGTACATTGCAAACGGCCTATTCGCGAAAGGCAATCTTCCGATATACAAGGGCGAGGTCAGCCTGACTCGAACCGAGAGTGGAAAGCCATCTGCCAAAGATATCATGTCGCTCGACTTCTTCGACGCGGGATGTTTTTTTATCCCATTCTCAGACAGCAATTACGAAATCCATGTGTGGTACTGCCATCATGAAGGAATGGGCAATCAAGATACCATATCAAACCTGGCCCATGCAGATGTGAACAGTACGGATTCCATCTTGCCCGGGATCTGGATCTCCGCCGATACTCTAGCCAAGGTCTTCTATTTTACCACGATGGCTGATCTGGGCCAGACCAATGCTGGCCCCAACATCCTCGTCGACCCAGACTTGCTTGCCTATTTCAGCAAAAACATCACCGCAATCAACGATGGACCTGTTGAATTCGGCGATAATCTGGATATAACTGACCTTGCCGGCCTCGCCACGAGCCCCTTCAATGTCACTGATGCGTCAAAGTTCGACCTCAGTATCCAACCCAGCATCATTCAGACTGATTATCTGTGCCAAGAGCCACGTCTGAAACAGGCGGGATCACTGATCTTCTCAGTGCTCATCAACAATATTGTTCTACTTTCGGCCATATGGAAGCTATTCAAAGTGACGATTGACTATTTCCTGGCTCGCAAATACCCGTATCTGATGTATTGCGAAGGCTGCCTGAGGGGACTGGAAAGCAAGTCCAGCGACCTTGCCTCTGCTAACTTCGAAGAGGATCAAGCAGAGCGCCGAATCTCTGAGCCCGCCTCAAAGACTGGGTATCTTGCAGTGGGACAATCAACTGAGTACAAAGCATAAAGGTGCCGGCCTTATGAAATAAATTAGTACAGTGTGACACATTTAATATACGATTCTAAGCTAAGAAATAGGGCAAAAAGCCAGCGGTGTTTTTTTGGCGGTCGATTATTTTCTGGCGTTTTAGGGTTTGACTACTTACGCAACTATAACTAGCACATAAATATAGATTAACGTTAGCATTGTGCAAAAATAAATATCTAAAGCACACGACTAAAACATGGGCTCGAACCTTTCAATACGCGGAATTTCTGATAGTGATTGGCGTGATTCGCTACAACAAAAGGAATGTGCCGGGGTCCTGTCCATGATGGTTTAGTGTGGTTTCATAGCCGTCGCAAAATTTGTGAGGTCTTATGTCATCAAACACAATGCGTGGCCAGCGAATAAGCCGTTTATAGCAACCCCCGACTCCAACAGGCCATGGAGCAAGGTTTCATGACCCCTTACGGCGGCTAACGCAGTGTGGCTGGGGGGCAGCTGGTCTTGTGAGCTTGCTCCAACCCCAAGAAGAGGACTTCCACGGGTGGAAATAACGGAAATGTTCCTCATCAGGATAAGGATGCGGGTATAGTGGGTCGCCAAGGCTGAATGAGAGAGCTTAAGGCCAATAATCTGCTGGCAGGGGTGATACGCGATCCGTGAATACGAGGAAAGGGGCTGGGCTTGACAGCTGAGTGAGAAGAATAAATGCTCTTCAGAAATGGTCGGTTTGTACCGCCGTATACATTTCTCAAAAGCCCCGGCAATGATTTTCAACGGGCCTACAAGAATGCCAGCAATAGCATTGATGTTGCTGCTTGGGCTTGCTCGAGCAGCAGACAGCTCCAGCATCGTACGTTTATCCCTCTTCGCCCCTCTCGTACATTGCCGAGCAAGGAGACGTTAGATGACTAATGTCTATATTCTCTAGGCATTAACCACCCCCTTCCACCCAGTATCCTCCTACATCTACGAGCTAGATGCCTTCAGCGAGCTGGCACCATGCGCCCAGAGCCCTCTACGTTCTGCTGTGCAGGATATGGTGAGTTTAGTACTCAATCGACCTAATCGGTAGCTGACCATTTTACCAGACGCTTGATCTTTGCACGGTATCATCTCGAAGCGGGCTCGCTTCTTGCGCATGCGATAAAGACCCCGCATATTCGGGGGCACTCGACGGATCCATTGGGAGGGTTGTCCAACGCTCATGCTCCAATATCGCGGCCGACGCCAAGTCTGCACAAGACGTCTTTTCTGCGTACTGCCTCCTAAACTCCGGTGTCACCTCAATGCCCACCCAGACTAAACCTCCAGGCGACATGTCATACTACATAATGGAGATGCCCCAGTACAGCTCCCTCATCAGCTGTGCAAGGGCGGCAGTACGAGTCAATGTCATGATCCAGACCATGACCCTCTGTCCTAGCAATGGCCCCGAAGCTATAGCGTCATGTGTGTGCATAAAGGACAAAGTGTCCAGGTATGTCTCCTTCAGTCTGTCAGACCAAGTAAGCCTCATATGCAGCACCGATACCCGTACAGCAGGGATCCTTAGCTCCGTGACCGAGCTTCTTGATCTATACTGCAGTGCTGCAAAAGGACAAACGAAGTTGAGTGTGGCCATTACAGCTTCCACCAGGCCAACTGACTTTTGGTATATGGACTATGATGATGGCATCGATTCACAGAGCACTCTCACAACTTCTGCTACAGAAACCAGTTCATCTAGTGTGGGCAATACAAGCGTTCCTAATGGTGACGATTCAGGCAACACTATTAGTAAGGGTGCGATTGCAGGTATCGTAGTTGGGTCTATTGTAGGCGTGTTGGGGTTAGGAATTGCAACGTTTTGCCTGATCAAAAGACGTTCCAAGGTTGGTGCAACGAATGCTACAAATAACGCCTCATTAATCCGCCGAGTAACTCCACCTCCGTCGTACGAAGCCAGTGAGATGATCGAAATGAGTGAGATTAGACGATAGAATAGAGAGAGAATGGATTTTTAGATTGACAAATGCTTACAATATATGAAACTTCAGTTAATTTGCATTGTAATCGGTAGGGAACCTCGCAAACCCCTACTTGCTACCCTTCCCACTCCAACGATGGTAATTCAATGAGCGTTTGTAGAATACCAAAGAAAGCCTCGACTAATCATACACGGCCATAGATAAATTCGGTTGCGATTGACATAAAAGGCATAAAGTATCAATCAGGTATATTGAAGAGTACGCTACATCGCTTTCTCCCAAACTGGGGGTCAAACTCATTTCTAAATAATATCACGTCTATGATTCCTGTATTCATTCTCTGGTATCTCAGCATGGTGAGTTGAGACAGTAAATTCCACCTCTTTCTTGATCCCGCCAGACCCTGCTGGAATGATTTGCTCCGAGCTACCATCATCGGTCCGGCTACAAATATCGTTCGGAGTATGAGCCGATTTAGAGTGGATTGTAGAAATGTTGGATCGGCCCCGCCAGGTATTTGGGTTTACATCTCCGAGTCTGAAACTTCCAGGTTCGGGTCCGTTTTGATACGCGGAGGCCTTTTCGGACGAGACGAGAGATCTGAAATAGGGGTGTAATATCTGCCGGAGCCAGCTCCACGTCATGGGGAGATTGGTAACCATGATGGTGACAAATAATTCTCGGACGGCCCAGGTTGCCGATTGTCTTGGACCTGTTTTTTCGTCCTAATTGTTTCTCCATTTAGCAAATACATTCCTTTTTTGCCTCTGCCTTAATGTATCCATACCTGGAGAATAAAAAAAGACCGGAGGAGACCAGCTACGATGATGAAAATACCACCAGAAAACAGTACCAGGAGACTGGCCTTCTTGAGCTTCGGGATGCGGGCACCCCATACCAAAGGCAAAGGGATCAATAGCAAGTAGATGTCGGTAACAAGATTGGTAATCATTGTCATGTAGGTGTTCAGTCGGTTAACGGCAGGTTGACAAAGGTCTGTTGATAAAATGTACGGTGAGAAAACCCAACGTGCTTATCGGTGAACCGGCGGGGCAAACTCACTACCTGGGTTTGGGTTGATTTGCCAGAGTTTGTGTCGAGGTTGACAGCTGAATAGAATACATATCAAGCATGCCAAGCACGAAAGAATGATCAAGCCGTACCCAGCGTATATTCTATACTTGTATTTAGCAAGGCCAGCCTAAGACGCTACGTTAGTTGAATCTCCTACTGATACATTGTGCTCTATTAAGCTGGACACTCACTGTCAATCGCGCATAATATGCACACATGGAGCCCTTGACGACAAATATGACTACTGTGAAAAGAGACCAGCCGGCAACAGCATTCTTGGAACCGCCGACTCTAATCGTTGTTTAAGTTAGTGGGGCTGAGGCTTCCTCGGGCTTTTGTATGGTGTATACCTCATTTTGTATTCTTGACTATCCGGGGATAAGGACGCACGCTCCTCGGGCGTCATGGCGCTGTTGGCGAGTCCATGATACAGCATGCCAACCGTGTAGGACAGGCTTGTTTCTGCAATGTACGGTATCATGGCCAACGCCATGATGTAGTCATCAGCGGCCAAGCTGGAGAAACCTCCTGCTCTCACACGACAAAACAGCCGAAAGCCAACAAGGAGGATGCTAACGCCGAGGTAGCAAAAAGCCTCGATGACCAAAGGGTCTACCGGCTGTGAAGGCATGGTGGGCAAAGATTGGGTCTGGTTGAATCGTATCGATTCTGGCAACAAAAGGCGGGGCTTCCTTGCTTAATAGCTCCTTAAATGATTATTTATCATATTCAACGGCTATGTCCGTCTAAAATCAGGAGTGCCCAATCCAAGGGTGCAGTGACACCACCCAGACGGCAGCAAGCGCCTCTAGGGCACTGAGTGGTTGCACAAAGTCCGTCGGAGCCCATAACCTCCCGCGCCACGGTTTGAACTATGGTGGTAAGGGGGCGTTAAGCAAGACGCTTTGGTGTTGTGGTCGTTCTGCAGCTTCGAACGCTTCCGGCCTAGATGTCTTTTAGCACAAAGCTTATATGGTCAACCGAGGGTCCGAGGACGCGCCACAGCTGGAAATGCGAGAATCCCAGAAATGGCCTCGGTTGTAGACAAAAGGTCCAGTCGTTTGATCCTTTTTTCTTCTTTATATCTACGAGGAAAGAGCAACATTTGCAATTGTTTCAAACCAGGGCAGTTATTCCCAGAAAACTCTATCACGGCAAAGAGTGCACTGCGGGGCGTGCTCAGAGATCATCCTGAGATGCGCTAGCTGCTGTAGCGCGATCGTCGGCGATAATCCGTAGCTCAGGTCGCTTGCACAGAACATTGGGGTAAACACGCCAGTCTCACTGGCCCTGGTTTAAAATGTCCGGCCGGACGATGTGCCGGAGGGGGATGCTGCCGATTCGCTGGCCAGGATCTGAGCGGTCGCAGGGACCACAGGAACAGCAATCTACTAAGCGAGTTGGGCCGGATCATCAAGCCAATCCCCGGGCTAAAGACCAAACTGAACAATGGTGGTGGCGTCGGTGCGAGGAGATGAGCGTCGACAGGGTATTGATCTACCATGCTAGAGCTGAAACGCCATCTCACCTTACGTCAAGTCTTCCCCTTCCTAATCAAGTAATACGCTTAACTATAAGGGAAGGCCGAGAGGAAGTGCAGGGGTTTGTGTGATGTACAGTGAGTCAGCCATCGGAAGGTTTCGTTGCGCGTCGCCTAGCCTAAGAGGCAGCAGATCCTTTAGTCTCGCACTATCACATGGCAATTTATTGAAGGCCTTCTTTTAGATCTCCGGATCACAACCAAATGTCCCCCGGAGAAGGGTCATAAATGACGTGACCGCAATGGCCAGCTGAATGAAAATGTCGTTGGACGTGGAAAGAGGTTGTTGGTTGGCTTGATGCCAAATTCATTTAACGTTTCCAAGACCAGCGCGAACCAACATGTACCAGGGCACCAAGACCAAGGTCAAAACGCAATCTTACCGCTTCATAGTTGCGATAGTCCCACAAATATCCGAGACGGCTTGGCTTTGATGTCATTCAGCATTTCCGTACGCGCGTATGGTCTGAATTATCTTTCGCTCAGACATCAAAGCCTATTGGTCGCGTGGCCCAATGGCAAGGCGTCTGACTACGAATCAGGAGATTGTGGGTTCGACCCCCACCGTGACCTAAATTTGTTTTTTTGCCCACTGTTGGTTGATTGTGGGCTCTTTTTATTGCTCATGTCTCAGAGTTGGTCGGTCTTTTATGGGCCGTCATACCCTATATCGCAATGAAAACCAAGGAAAAAATTGTTTTCTTTTACAGACAACAAATCTAGTTCATTGTATGAGGACCTGCGTTATTTCATTTTTAAAGGAAAATTCATTGAGGAAAGATGAACTCTTGGGTTCATCTTAGCAAAGTGACCCTGTTAACTTTCACGGCCTCAATTGTTTTTGCTAGCGGAGGAGCATTGGATCAGTCAGTAGTAGTATGTTGTTATCCAAAGGAACGAGGCCTAAAATCTACCACGCATTCAATGCAAAGACTCTCACATAATACCAGTATTTTGTAAGCAAAGCAACATATCTAAATTGAAAATCTTTTTTACATGTTCTACTACAATCAATCACTTTCCAAGCCAATGCGCATGCTTCCGCACTCATGGTATGGACCCACTGAGCGGAGTTCGGAGGAGCGTTTTTCCTTAGCCTGGGTAACCGGAAGACATGACCATAAATATATTTATTTCTCTATCAATACATAGAGTCTTGTGCCAGTGCCCCATTGATAAGCCAGGATTCTAGGTATGGTTATTGTTGTGGCAATATGCTTACTTCTCGGGAGATATCATCCACACAACCCTAACCCTAACCCTGAATTAGGCTATATGAGTCGCACATGGCATCTCAAATACATACCCGTCCTATTAATACTATTCCTTGCTTGTGAGTTATTAGATTAGCAGATATTGAATTAATTGTCACAGAGATGTGTCTGCTTCAACTCCATCTTGATCTAAAACCGAGGCAAATTTAGTTTCTAAGTCTCGTATCCATGACACAAATTCTTCAACCAACTATGGAAAGCGACAACTCGCTATTCTTGTCAAAAATTCGGTGATGTGCCTTATTTATGGCCTAATAAAAGCTTTATGAACCGCGTTGGAACCCAGGTTGGAGCCGAAATATTATCCGCTGTATCAGCTGGGACAATCCGCCTCCGTAGACAGCATAGGGGTCATAGATCGCAACTATTTCGAAATACATAGTAGCTATATCTCTTTATACTTCTATTTACATCGAAATACCATACTAAACTGAGTTCTGACCATATTCATGATTTTCTTTCCAGATTCAATCCATCAACCAACGCGTTAATCCCATCGCCTAAAGAAGACCGAGCATGGATCTCGCTCGTAAAGATTGAGGGGTAACAATGAAATTGAACTGTAATTTATGACTATGACTTGAATTATTGGTCCGAGGTTTAAGTTCAAGACAAGTGATGTAAATAATATGAACCAAATAACGCCAAGATGACATAAGTTGAGTCAGAGCTTTTTCTGCCTGGGCAGATTATCGGCCACAGCCACGAGCGCGACAGTTTTGTGCGAAACCTCAAAGAAATAAGTGGAGATTGAAAAAAAAACAAGTCTTTTTCCTAATAAGAATAAACTGATTCAAGATAAAGACTGTCATTAGTATTGGAAGAAGGCAAGTAGGATGCTGCATACTCTATAGTCTAGGTAGATGTATTTTGAACACGGGCATTTTATTTAACAAATTAGATTCACCGCTCATTCAATGAAATCCGGAGGTCCTTTGCTATTCATTCTACACTATGGAGTAAGCATCCATTGGCTTGGCGTAACCTGTCCCCTGAAGTCAAATAGCACAAGGTCTGAAGCGAGAGTTTTGCGTGGACAATATTCTGCAAATAATCACCAGTCTTACAGAAGCAGGTTTTGTTCCCGATTCAAGACATTGATGAGAGTATACTGCATCAGAGTGTCAATTAATACACTGGAAAGAAGCAGCGATGCATTTACGTACCTCCATGAATCTGGGTTTGCCAAATCTCACATCGCCTATCCAATTGTCCTCATTGCTCACGGGTCTCAGTCCCATTTTTTCAAGGGAAGACCACCAATCCATAAATGAATTGAGACTATCGGGGATGGTAAAGCCAGGTGGCTCATTCATGAAATGGATTTCAATCAGAAGCTGGCCGAAAGGTAGAGTCGTGTTGCCGTGGTCGCCTTGTTCGTCAGTAATATCCTCCACGAGACGTGTGAGAGCATCGAATTCTGCTCCTTCTATGTCCATCTTGATGATGTCGACATAAGAGTGCCCGTTTGACTTCATAAGATCCCAGATAGTGGACATGGGCGGATCTTGTTTGGCATCCGAAATCTTTCCGATGCTGACCTTTTTGAACGATGCTCGGTCGTATTGCTGTTGGGATATTTCTTTCGCCCATGAGTCGACACTGTTATCGTATCCCCATATACGGGCGTTGGTCCTGTGCAGTAGCTCCGCTTCAAATGAAGAGTCATGGCTTACGCCAAAAGAGTAGACGACCAATTCCCGAGCCGTATTAGAGTCTGATGATGGACCTGGGCATTGATTCTCATAGCATGACATCCCACAGACAACCTTACCGCCGTCTCCCAATGTTCCGACCCTTTCAAGATCATGTGGACAGAAGAAACTTGGCCGAGCAAAGTCCCAGACGTGATAGGGATTGATGTAACCATCGGGGAATTTTCGATCATAACCTGATGCGGCTACCATCTTCTTGCGGTCCTCGACGGAGTTTCGCCATAGTCTCTCAGCAAGATTAATCTTCTCGCCCAAGTCTGTCTTCTGAACTGACGAATTGTGGTGGAGTTTTGTATAAAGGACGGAATATCCTCCCGTCACCTCTGATCTAGTGACTATCAGAGTCAAGAGAAGAGAGGTCGCAAACACGGAGATGACGAAGATGAATTTTGTTGCTATCATGATAGGCTTTTGTTAGTGCAGTCGCGCCGATGGTTTCAAGTGAGGGGGAAGGATGAAGTCGGGCGGCAAACTTGGTAAGGTAATGAACAGAGAGGATAAGAAATATATATCTGTAGGAGACCAGAACTGTTTTTAGTCCGACCTGTATACGAGAAAAGGCAATCATTTAACTTTGACAATGTCGGACATGCACTTCTGCTCAGCATTAGTTGGTCTTGGCAACTGTAGCTGATCATCCATGACTTCAACCCCTGCATGAGCAAATTGTCACACCTGAGAGCCAAGACTCGATCTAAAATTCTAATTCAATGCGCCATAGCTAAAAACAGAACCATACCAAGGAATACGGCTTACGCGTCTACTTTCTGGTGTCGTATAGCCGAGTGGATCCTAGCTTAGACTGTCTCAAGGAGAGAAGTTAGGTTTTTGGGGCGCGCCGTTGTTTAGATGACGTAGTACTATGTATACCCGCTCTCGTATCTTTATTTATATCGAATGTTTTAAGACATCATCTAGACCTCGTGAGAAACCATCCTGTTAACTTATCACTTCCTTTCAGTCTGTGTATCTCATCAAGTCATGGAATTTTATGTCGGTAACATCATCATTTTGTCTGTGTGCTTAGTTGCTGCTGCCACTTGGAATCACAGACGAAGTTATTCAAGACTCAAGCTCCATTCCGAAGCAGACGAGATCGATCCCTGGGATGCTATTGACGACGAGATCCACGATCTCGATCAAGACACAACAGCTCAAAGATATTTCCACTTTCGCAATAACTTCCTCAATGTTTATGCTTTTGCCATGGCTGCGGATTGGCTTCAGGTGTGTGGCCATCTGCCGCAATGAATGATGCTCTTGGGTAACTTCTAACAAATGACGCTCACTTTAGGGCTCTTACATGTACAGTTTGTACCGAAATACCTACCGGCTACCCGAATCTATTGTTGCCAGCCTTTTTGTTACAGGTTTTGTCTGCGCTGGTTTTAGCTCAATTTTTATGGGCTCTCTTGTTGATAGGTGCGGAAGGAAAATGATGTGTCAATGTTATTGTATTATTTACTCCATGTCCTGTCTGACTGTACTAACTGAAGATGTTCGATACCTCTTCTTGGGCAGGGCATTGGGCGGAATCAGTACCACCCTTCTCTTCACATCATTTGAGCCGTGGATGATAGCCGAATATCATAGGCTTGGGTTCGGCTATTCTACTAGTGCACTAAACTCTATGTACAGCTCGATGGCCATAGTAAACGGGTTTGTAGCCATAGGGACAGGCATATTATCCCAGTGGCTGGTTCGCTTCTGCGGCTCTGACACTGCCCCATTTTTCGCCAGCATCAGTTGCTTATTTGTGGCCTTCGTCCTCATATCGCTCTCTTGGGTATGCTGATTCGAGAATTACTCTGGGATTCCTGCTGAGAGTGATACTAGGTCGAAAACTTTGGGTCTTTCGCTGGGACTTCCGTCAGAGCTAATGCTAGCTCTTGCAGTTTCATGAGCAAGTTGAAGAATTTTCTCGCTGTTTTAGCTGGTACGAACTGCAGTAACCGCATTAACTTAATAAAAAGGCCAAGCTGACACATATAAGAACCTAGTTTTCTGGCCATCACCTTTATCACATGCTTCTTTGAAGGATCCATGTATGTCATGGTGTATCACTGGCCTCAAGCAATCGTGTCTGCTCGAGAGCAGTCAAGGATATGGGGCCACCCTGCCTTCGGCCTTATCTTCGCCAACTTGACGGGTGCATTGACTTTGGGATCTTTCTTCTTTGCATATTTAACAAGGAACGGGAACTCGACTCAAATATCCTTCCATATGGTTCAACTGGCTTCGGCAATCTCGGCTGCTAGCCTCCTAGTCACTATTCTGGTAATGACAGAAGTGAATCGCTTTTTAGCCTTTTCTGCCTTTGAATTTTGTGTTGGCATGTATTTTCCAAGCATGGCTTTCGTCAAAGGTAATGTGGTAAACGAGAAACAAAGAAGCAAAGTGTACGGATTGATGAGGGCTCCTCTTAACGCCTTCATTGTCATGTGCCTCGCGACTGTCAAGGAAGGTATGTTCTGCTTCCAACAATCCTGGTGTCGCAACTATCTAAAACAACTAGTATAGGCGACCAAAGTCGTGAGGACAGGTTCATGGTATGCAGCGGACTTCTCTTAATTTGTGTTGCCATCGTGCCATACTGCATTCCAAAGTCAATCCGACAATGCTAGTGTTGCGGAGATCTAACGACAGACAATGGGCTTCACGGCGAGACAGTGCTTGGGCATGATGCAGAATATTGGTTCAGAATCTTTCAGTGACTGGACCCAGTTTTTTGTACCTCATAGATTGCTACGAATCTGCAGACTTGTTTTCATTTCATCAGAGATCATACTATTATCTGACCTTTCCACCATTGGTGATCTAATGCGCATATTAATAAATACAAACTAACACCATTTCCATCCATTAAAAAAGCACAATCCCATAACTAGCTCTATACAGCTTTTTACATTACTTAGGGGTTTCAACCTTCTCGGAATCTTGCAGACTGGTGTCGTTCTTCTTTAATATATTAAAGAAGTCCGTAATATTAGGCGCCTGTGTCTCATTGAAAGTCTGGCCTAAAAGCACTTGTTCGGAAAGAAGCTTTTCGAAGAATACTTTCGTGATCTCCTTGTTTTCATAGTTGAGCCGGTGGCCGCAACGATGCGTCAATACATCGTATGGCTTCGGGTCACCTATGCAGCAGTGTCCCCAGCAATCGCTAAAGAGATCCATGACTGGCGCGTATGGATTTCTCCGGTGGCTTTCGTCGATTATTCGCATCATCGTTGGAAGTGCGACCTCATGGAAGACTTCGACGCCGCCAAAGACGTCGGCGAGCAAGATGTAATCTCGAAAGAAGCGTCGCGGAATGTAATAGATGTCACTCCAGCCAATACACCATTCGTTGGTCTGAACCTTGTAGCCGAGATCCATGCCAGCCAAATTGGACGCCGCTTTCATAGCATGCAAGTGAATCTCCTTACCCCAGCCCCACCAACCGTAGTTTTCAGTAGTATTCATGCATTTGAATTCTGGCCCAGTGTTTTCATTTGGATCAGTGTCCATTACCGAAGGCCACTGGATATTATCTTTTTTGAAGCTGGACCAACCAAATGGATCAATCCAGGCATCGAAATGAAAGTATAGGAGGCCTTCAATCTCAGGTTCGGTATCCAAGACGAGCTCCATCGTCCTAGCCACTTGTTTGTAGATGTGAAACGTGTCTATGGATTGGTCATGGGTGAGATTGTGAAACTCCGGGTTTTTTTTGTGCTCCCCTTTGAACATTTCGGGCATCGAGATGTGCACGTCGTGGAAGAACGGTTTGTATTGCATCACCAATGGAATACGCTCTGGGTGGGGAGAGTTCCATCGCACCATTGCGAGAGTGTTTTTGAAGGGCGAAGTGACTACAGTCTCCTCCTCTGTGATAGCAGCAGTTGCCAAGGTCGAGTCTGCGCCGCTGCTGTGCTCGAAGTCAGGCATCTTGGTTTCTATGTGAACCAATGTGGCCACTATGGCAATCGTCGAGAATGTAGTGAAACCAAAAAATAGCCTGCTGTATCTCCGAGAGATGTATGAAAGTTTGCTTAGAAGTCCAAACCCTTCATTAGGCTTAGGATCTGTCGGAGTGGTTTTCTTCGGCGCCGCGTGTTCCATGTAAATCCAGGTGGCAACAAAAACCGTAACGGTTCCTGGGAGAACAAGGGCACTCAATGATGTATGGAAGAGGATGGGGGAGACATATAACAGGATACCGGTCGCAAAAGCTGTTGCGAGACATTTGACCACAGCGTCGGCGTCTGGAATTTGTCAACGACTAATCTTTCTCGTTGCGAGGATGTACTCACATCTGTAAACGGCCGTGATGGCTAAGCCAATGAAAACGTTGCTCAAGATAACCATCAGGGCACTGAAGCTGTTGTAGCCTTGAAAGAATCCGGGTTCATCGGGCTTGATAATCTTGACGACGATGTGGCAGATTATGCTAATGGACGCACCGCTAGCGTATAAGATGATATTGTCTGCGTGTAAGCTCGAGTTGTCGGCCTCAAGAAGCGCCTGATTATAGACTCCCGATACAGAACTAAGAAACACTTGGGCAATAAGAATCGCATAGGTGCTGAAAGGATACGTGGACCCCGTTCCAGGTTGATATTGGGTAACAACCAAACCGCTAATCTATAGAGGTCTGATTAGCCAAAGCTCTGTCAATTTTGTCAACTTGAACATACCTGCATAATAATAGCCATCCATTGCAGCCTAGTAATTCTAGTGTTCAGCGTAGCAATCATGACCAGTGCAGTGATCAATGTGACACCGGACTTGGTCAACTGAATGGTACCTGGGTCAGCCAATTTGTAGCTGAGAAATATCTATGGTCGGTTAGCATCTCAGAGAGCACATCCATAGGAGTTGGTCGTTACCGAATTGTTGATGAGGATATAAAAGAGCGCAAGATTGCAGAAGCCATATCGAACATCTCTCGTGACTTCACCTCGAATGTAACGCCAGTACATTCTCAAGCCGAAGGGTATCGCTGGGCCCGACCGGCTGAACTCGGCAGCTGAACTCGGCCCAGATTCACTCTGCCACTCCTCTTCTTTGTCTTCTTCGCCCACGCTACCTCTCTCCGCACAGGCCGTTTCTGATTCGGGAAGATAGGAATATGCGGCATCGCTGCCCCGCGTCGATGGTCGAATTCCCTCTTGAGCACGATTCTTGCACTCTCTGTAGAAAAAGATCAAGGAAAGTATCATCTTGAAGAATTCCGATATGGCGACCGAGCCGGAGGTTGAGAAAGAGTAAGTGCCACCTTTCGACTGAGCGGCTTTCATGATGATACCTATGCCGACTTGGATTGCGACAAGACTCAGCGCCGCTACGTACGCAGCTCGCTGAGCTGCGCTACGGCTTGAGATCCATGCAAAGGGTCTCAAAAGGTAGTCCATGATTGTGGCTTATTTCGTGAAATGATTAATCATGGAGGCTTTTCGTGATGGGTTTGGGTCGAAGAAAGCAGCAGTAAACGATCAGAGAATGGCTTCGGGCATCGGCGGGCATGTATAGTAGATTACAGCCACACAAGCAATGTCTGTGACTCGAATGTAGTTGCTCGTCTCAAAACGCGTCAACTGCATACCTATGTAGTCGTCCATTACATCTGAAAGGGTTGATGGAGGAATGCAAGAGTTGACTAGCTAGGGCAAGTTGAGACATACTCCTGGAATACAGGTATCCCCTTCTACAACCCAAATCTGAAGGGGGCATTTCGCCACAATGAATATACCCCTAATGCTTACGTGATCCCAGGGCTTGAAAAAAAGGATATTTACCAAAGGGGTTCATGATTACTGTGATTCACGGCCTGCAATTGCTTTGGTTCCCCTCCACGACAATTGAGCCAGTTCTGAAGAGACAATAACGGGAGCATTATGCTGCTAGAGGGATAGATGTCTGTAGATGGCAGAAAGCCGCTCCCTTCATAAGGATGGGACTCCCTTTTTGCCCTTGCTCGACTTCTTCCAACAGACCAATGGAAAACGCTCATCAAGTGGCCACATCTCGCCAAACCCATTCTAGCATAATAAAATGTGTTTCACCTACGCCACACTAGGCCCTTTCTAGCTCAAGGGTTAATTCGTGTGCATTCTCAGCATCAATGTCTCACTATCATTTCTTGCTCTACACGTGACTTTAATTGGATAAACAGAGCAGGTGGTCCCCGCAGGCCCTTTAACTGGCAGTACTGTTAGACTAACAACATTGTCGGACTCCTTTGTCCTCCCCTTCCTTCAAACAAAGACAGACTTCTGGTACCAAGGGTTTCAGGAGTCAAACTGGCCAGGGAAGCTCTTGCATTCCACAATTCGCCTTATCGGGATCAGCAGGGATGGTGTGGTCATGCTCTCCGATCGGGCCTGGCCACGGCTATCTGGCCTTATTTGTCCTATATACGTATGACTTAAATGAGGACTATTTCAAGCTACAATATTTAGAGAGGCCCAAGTAACCCATTCCGAGCCCTCAACAAATCAGCACAAAACATGGTTGCCATCGTTTCCCACCCAACTGATTCAGCAATACCCGCTTCTCCAAACCCATCATCAAACAGGATCATGCCGGTAATTGCCCCCCAGCACGTCGGTAACGGCGCCGAGAACGGCATCCCTATGGCCCAGATGAATGACCGCGAGCCTTTGAATGTCATCATCCCCATTGGCGGCATAGGGTCTCGGTTTGCAAAGCAGGGCTATCGATTCCCTAAGCCGCTGATCAACATCGTTGGGCGGCCTATGCTTCTTTGGCTCATTGACAACCTCTGCCTCCAACCCCAGGATACGCTGTGGATCGCCATCAATGAAGATGTTGACGAAGAATTCCGCATTGGCCAATTGGTCAGCAAGGCCTTCCCCAAGATTGACTTCAGGCTTCTGCCGTTGCGACACCAGACCAAAGGAGCCAGCGAGACGGTAAGCACATGATTTGTGACGGACAACTTTGCGATACATCGTCGCTAACATAAGCCTTTATAGCTCTTTATTGTCACACAAAGCATGACCCAGAAGCACTTGCAGCGTAGAACAGTTTCTCTCGACTGCGATACTATCTACTGGGCAGATGTGCTGGGCCAGATCCGCAATATGCCACAGGGCCATGGCGGTTGCTTCTATTTCATTGATGAGGGCAACAAGCCCATCTTTTCCTACATTAAGACTGAGAAAGAGTATGTCTTAGTAGCCATGATCATTTTAGATCTATTTCAGAACTAACACTACTCCAGCAAGGGCCGTGAAATGATCATCGACATCCAAGAAAAGAAGGCAATCGACAACAAGGCCAACACAGGAGCATATGTCTTTCCCTCTGCCGCTCAGCTCAAGGCTTGGGCCTCTGAGAACCTTGACTTCAAGCACCCGGATGGCTCTGAAGTAGGAGAGTCTTACACATCCCAAGTCATTTCCCTGATGGTTCGCAATGGAGTGCCCTGTCTCGGCATGCACATCAATAAGAAGGATTTCAGCGTCGTGGGAACACCCGAGCAACTGCACGACCTGCTGAAGGTGCTGAAGGGTAACAACTCAACCATGCCTGCCAAACTGAAGACTCGAAGGTTTTGCTTCGACCTCGATATGACTCTGGTTGGAGTCCCCGCGATTGCTGGCGACTACACCACATGCCCTCCAATCGATAAGAATATCAGACTGGTCCAGCAGCTGCACAAGGCAGGCCACTATATCATTATTGTAGGTTTAAATGCGTTCATTTGATGATGATAACATCTAACAAACTTTTCAGCAAACCGCAAGACGCATGAAGACCCACAATGGCGATACAGGCAAAGTGCTTGCAGATATCGGCATGGTCACCTTCAATCAGCTTGGCAAGTACGGTATCCCGTACCACGAGGTGCACTTTGGCAAGCCCTACGCCGATGTGTACGTTGATGACTTGGCTGTCAATGCCAACTTGGATACCATGCGCGAGATTGGATGGTTGCTCGATGAACCCGAGGCTTCTTTGCTTGGTCCTGAGCACAGTGGCGCCGTGGAAGACACCAAGAAGGCTGGCATGATTGCTGCCCGTGACTTTAACACTGTCCAAATCATCGGCGACAAGGTCATCAAGTCGAGCAAGTCAGAGAACATTCTTGGAGAGCTCTTCTTTTACTCTCACATGCCAGCCAGGATTGCTCCCATTTTCCCCGTCATCTACAATGTTGACTACATCCCCTCCACCTCCACCTACAACATCACCATGGAGAATCGCCGAGGACGCACATTTTCTCATCTGCTTGTCGGTCGTTCCATCACCAAAGGCCGACTGACAAATTTCCTAGAGGGCCTCCACAGCATTCACATGACTCCCAGCACTGATGAGACGAGCCTGGATATCCCGCCCGCCCTCGCGGCGAAGTTTGCTGAGCATTCGCCCAAAGACAACCCGTACAACATTTACGTCAACTACGGACCCAAGTTGCGCAGCCGCTACTATACGCACCAAGACCGATATGATGCCCTGGGCCCGCTAGCTGCAACTCTCTTTGCCCGCCTCAATGAGTTCCTCGACACCTACGAGGCTGAAGAGAAGGGAATGCACGCCAGCTTCATCCATGGAGACCCTGTTTTCAGCAATGCCATTCTCTCCAACGATGACAAGGTTACCAGCTTCATTGATGTGCGCTGTCAGCTTCGCAACACCCTCACACCCGAGGGTGACATCCATTACGACCTTGCCAAGGTCTTGCAGTCTCTCTGTGGTTATGATCATGTCCTATTCATGGATGCTAACAACCACGATCTCACCGGGGCTCTGGACGATGATCAGCCCCTCTTGGACGAGGCAGACACCGATCTGCTGACAGAACTACAAGAGCACTTCTTCTCCTTCTTGGAACATACCTACTCCTTCCGCCTGCACCGAAAGACGCTATTCCGCATCACCGCGTCACTGTTTTTCAGCTTGATTCCTCTGCATCGCAAAGAGATGGGCCCCGTGTTCCTTCGCCTGTGCAAGGAGACTCTGGATAAGGCGAGTGGCATCAGCCACAGGCGCTCATCGTAAAGTAAATGGTAAATGCAGTATCAATTGGCGTCAGAGGCTCCAAGAGTGTCATGGTTCGGAGTTTCACTAGATGAGCGTGTAGGAAGTTATGTCATAGAAACAGTACTCGAGGTTTGGTTTCAAGGATATGGGAATTTTGGGGGACGCCGTCTCTCATTGGGAAACTACTTGTATAGATAATTCAGAAACGGAGTTTTTTAATCACTCAAAATGCTTTGTACCGAACTTCCAAATTTTCTGTCGTGTTGACTACTCATGAAATTTGGTGGCCTTGCAGGTATAAAGGTGAAGAGCAGGATGGTTGTTACCCGTTGGCATTAGAGACATCTTCCAAGCTATCCCAAAGCAATACAGCCCCCAAAATTAATCAGTTCTACTAAAGAAAAGGAGTTGGGATTTAATCATCGTCAGGAGACAATATGGAATGGTCGTGGTCATTCGCAATCGTGAACAAACAATTTCGTACCCTAGAGTCTCTCACGCTTCACCTGCCGACCAATAAAAATGTCTTCTATTTCAGGAATATCCATGAGTCGTGATTCCATCCTGCCTGCCTAGAGACTAGCTAGTGGTGGCGCTCCGCAAGCGTGCGCCCGCTGTCAAGCTGAGTAGCTTTGCGCTAGTGAGGCGGCACCTTGAGCTCTTGTCTGAGCACTGTGAAATAAGGGATGACTACAGTGGGGCGTCTAGTCAACGCCCCTTGTTTCACCTCAGGTTGAGTGCATTCACAATGGAACAAGCTGGAGTGAAACCAGCAGGTCTGCATGTCCAGATCGTGGTGAGGGTGTATCAGTGAGGGTGTCAGATCAATTGTGATGAAGAAGTTGCCACTTCTCAAGCATCTATTCTTCTACCACAGCTTCGAATTGATTGAATATACTGATCTTCCCAAAGCTCGGACACGTAACGGCTTGCGGCATCCCCACAAATTGCCCGGTGGCGTGCCCGCCGCCTGCCTCACTGCCGAATCTCCCGCCTTTTGGGCATGTTCGAATTCAGTCCATAACCAGGCCCATGCCTGTTAGCTGAGAATCTCCAATCTTGGGGGGGGACTCGAATATGCCAAGAAATGTCTGACCATTCATAATATAGCTGCGCCCTAATACGTGCCCAAAGCAATCAACCACACTATTGCTGCACGGGTGACAAACTAGGTGAAACAAGACACACAGTCACCGCCTTCTACCGAGAACCGGGCTACTCCTTTCGAACGTTCTCATCCATGGAGTAATGTGTCAAAAAAGGATCAGACATGTCAGAATGGCGCTTGGAAATAAAGAATGGGAATATCTACTATGCCTATGGCTAAATCCAGAGTACGTGACTTTTTACGAGCCCTGTTGTCTGTTCAGACCACTACCAACCATGAGCATATTGCTATCGCCAGGTTCTAACCATCTGCCCAACCGCCTTTAAGACGAAATCGTTGGACTGGTTTAGGTTAGGGGCGAAAGAAAGGCCGAGTCCTTTCGGCCCACTCGTCCATATCGTGAAAAGGATCGACATGCACCCTTGCTATATTTCTACTCGCTTGTAAATTCTGAGAGTTCTAGACTTAAAAGTCTGGACTCTTGGCTCGCATTCGAATTTCTAAATAATCTGAGAGTCATTCCTGGCATCTAGCGCTCTCTGGGAATAGTCCTTCAAGATAGCGAGAATCTTATTGATGAAGATCATTATTACCTTTGAGCATTTACAGGTGCTTGGACTCTCATTTATGCAAACTAACAATAGTTTTTAATCGATACAGAGATAAAAGTATTTTGTTCAGGTATATTTTGCTCGTTATAGCTGTCTGCACAATGTGATACTCACTCGTTCAACTTTTGCTCCCTCGCGGATCCGGATACCATCCGACTCCACAAGACGCTAGCATCAATTGCTAGCATTGGAAGACGAACTCGAAAGGCATCAAACAAAGAGTCGCGAGTAGCGGTCTGGTATACAAGGGTGAAAGAGGCTGGCACGAACCAATTTAGGCGTGAATTATTGACTCGTAACCCCATGTGCTGGCGAGGTACTCCATCTTCTAGATCTGAATGCTATCAGGAAGGTGTCACCAAAGAAGATAGCGTGAAAGCGAGTGGATGAATCAATTTCATTTTTGGACCAATTGCAACATGTGTTGATGCAGTGCAAGCTGGTTCGTCGCCTCTGCCGCTTCATATTTTGGCCATTCTGGTTGATGCACTGAGATGCCAATTACGATGGCCGTGTGTGCAAAAGTCCTTATTTTTGGAGATTTGTTGTCTTGGAAAAAGGAATAGAAGGCGCTCAGGCCATGGGCGAAATTAGATGATCGGCAGAACCGAGCCGCTAGCCAGGTACTGGGCTCCCAATGTGCGCTCGGGCTTCGAACTCATCACGACAACGCTAACTGGCATCCGCAACGCTAGTGCCAGCAACGGTCATGTCCGCCAACAGAATGAAGGCCAAGAAGAGAACATCAGAAATCAAGATAAATATGCCGTCAACTTCCATCAAGTCAGCTCATCTCATCATCACTCTCAACTTCTTCACTCAATAACCTCAGCTCCTTCTTCACTCATCCTGTCAACTCACACTTCCGCTCTCCCAACCAATCAACACTCTATCAACATACAAAATGAAGGCCGCTTTCTTCTCCGTTGTTGCTCTGGCCATGTCGGCCTTTGCTGCCCCTCTCGTTGCCGAGAACAACGTTCAGCGTGACGTTGAGATCGTTGAGAAACGCACCATCAGCACCTCCGCCGACTTGGTTGTTTCGCTCGAGGCTGCAGTTTCCGCCGTTGCCGATCTGACCGTCTCCATTGGTATGTATTTCTCATTGATATAACCCGAGCTTGAATTTAAACTGACATTGTATCAGATGCCGCTGTTGGCAAGGTTGGAAACGGAAAGGACCGTATCACTGTTGATGCTTGTGTCGACATTGTTGTTCCCGCTCTCAAGAAGGTCGTCAAGGTCCTTGCCGACGTCTCTGCCAAGCTCAAGGTTGCTGCTGATATCGATGTCTCTGTCAAGGCCGAGGTTGATGTCATCCTCAAGCTTGTTGTCAAGCTCGTCACCAACCTTATCATCTCTGTCAAGAAGCTTGTCATCACCGTCGGCCTTCGCGTCGAAATCAAGGCTCTTCTCAAGTCCGTCTTCTCGATCCTTGCCGAGGTCCTTGCTCTTGTCTGCAACCTCGTCCCCGCTATTGTTTCTGCCGTTATCAATGCCATCAGCCCCCTCATCATTGGTGTCAATGTCGCCATTCTCGCCCCCGTTCTTGGCAAGGCTTTCGGAACCGTTGCTGGCCTCGCTGCCTGTGTCCAGCTTAACATTCTGTAAATTGTTGGGAGAGAAAGCATGATGGGAATACGAATACCGGAAGTATGAAAAGTAAATGTTAATACTAATTACCTTATATAATTCACTGCGGGGAGGCTACGATGATCCGCGTTACATTTTAAATATATTTTACTTCGAACGTTTTCAAGCATATCAATGACTCAGAAAAACAAACTGCCTTGATCATTTCGAGAACGTGAACATTTAAACGAAGGAGATTGGTGGCTGAAGTGAATTGGTTTAAAACTATCCTAGCAAAACGTAATAGTCATTAATATAGTAAAGGAAAAAAAAAGGACAGCCGCAGGGATTCGCTGATCATCGGCCACCTTCCTCGCTAACCTTTCGGTGGCTGCGTGGGGTGTTTAATGTCTCTATAATCACCCATTAAGTGATAATATATGCCTAAGACTTCCTTGCGCCTTTTTCCTGCTCATCAAGTTAACTACGTGAAGGAAGTCTTTGAGATGTACCAAGTTTTTGGCTGGTGCGCCCCACTATGCGAGTCGAAACTGAGCTATCCTAGTATACAACAGACCATCATGAATCTGTGCGCGGTCTATAATGACAGGATCCAAGATGGAGCTGACGAGTAGGTGTTTTGACAACTTATCATGCAAATTGAGTTTTCCTTCATCGACTAGCATCTCAGTACAAGAGTCTATCATGGCGTGTAGCTTTGGGGAGCATCGCATGGCCCAGATAAGCCTTGAAGCACAACTTGGCCACGATGGAGGGCTCCAAACGACACATACGCAGCGCCTGTGATTTTGCGAAGGCGCGTATGGCGGGAACAGGAGCCTCCTGCCTATTTCTGTAAACAACGTCAGTCTCGGTAAAAAGATGTTGCTTTTTAGCAACATGCAAAAAGATGACTACTCACGCTCTTGTGCTCGAGAGACACTGGTATTAGTCGGGACCTATCTAAATATATGGATGCGCTGAGCTATCTTGAGCTGCAAAGGATTGCATTAGAGACGATACGGTGAGGTAGTGCGATACGTGCAATCACTTGCAAAACAGTTTGGGAATCACACTAGCAGAAAAACATGCAGCCTAATCAATGGACCACTATATATATCCACGCAAGATTTCCATGTTCCCCCCTGTCGATTATACCAGCCTGTTCAGTGTTCATCGCCAGCGTATTTGTTCCACTCAGCTTCCATTTCCCATACATTAATTTCACTCCTCATGCCTTGCCCATCAAGCCTTTGGCCGCTGAACTCAATGAACAAGTAAGAAAGCTCACCTTCAACCCGACCGTTACCCAGAAATTTAATATGGCCCTGATGTCCATCACCAGTCATGGTACGACCTCTCTGGTCGCCCTTCTGCTCATCTGACTCACCACGCCAGTTGAAGTTAAACGTTCGGTATGACGAGTACAAGGGGCGCTCGGCAATACGAAAGACGCCTCGTACCCCTCCAAGATTAAAGCGGCCCCAAAGGACCGACCCAGAGAGTGTAAAAACAAGCCAAAAGCCAGCCCTTTGCTCCGGCCATAGACGACTCGCCATAGTGCTTTCTAGGGAATATCGGCCGTTGAGCAGACCTAGGCGTCCTAGGCGTGCTGCCGGGCGACGCCATGAACTGCCAGAGCCTGGAGGAAGCCTGCCAGCCATGGCGTAGCATTCATTCAATTCTTCCTCGGGGTCAAGGTAAAAGTCCAGGTCAGGTTCATTAAAGTCGCCTTGTATGATCCGATATTGTGTTCGATATGTAGGCGTCTGCCTTTGAGTATTGGTAGAAGCACGCCTTGGTAAAAATCTTATCATAGCGCTCGGCGGAGAGGAATTGGCAGAAGAAGAGGAGCCAATGGTCGTTATGCTAGGACTCTGTCTCTGCGAACTAGGTGTTCGACTGCTAGTCTGGCTCTTCGGGGTGGTTGGTATTTGTTTTGTATTGATGACTCTAGTTTTTTTATTGGATTCCTCTTCCTCTTGTGTTAAATCTATTGTTACTGTCGACTTCTTCCTAGTTGCAGCCCTGGTCTTCTTGGTGTTGCGCTGGCTTGAAGAGGCAGCACTCGGGGCTGCGATTGCATCCTCATCTTTGACCTTTCTCTTTGTTCCAGCAGTCTTTTGAAATTGAGGTTGTGTGACTGGCTCGCTGTATTCATCTTTGATATCTTTCATTTTGATAGATGACGAAAAACCCGATGATGTCTGTGCATGGGGGGACCACTGCCGGTATCAATACAGAAGCGGGGTTGATAATGCCCAAAAGCAAATATCCCAGAAAAAGCAAAAAGCATGCCTTAGACTTGCGTCCAACACGTGGCTGTATCAGAATGATGAAATTTAATTATCGTTTTGATGACTGGAATTCGTTGTGTGCAGTATCGGATTTGTCGGCATGCATGTTAAAAGGTGGAGTGGTCATGGAATTGATGCAACTGATGGAACCGGTATCGGCTGAATGCAATCTAGTTTAGGATTGGCTACGTAACTGACCCAAATGTACTGTGCAATCAGGGTCAATTGGGTAAAATCGCTGCCAGATTAAGGAGTGTGTACAGGAAGGGGTTAAAAAAAAATCATAGCTGGCTGCCAAAGCGGCCAAAAAACATACAACAGCGGGGATTCCCCGGTCATCACCGACCCGAGTACTAATCCGCCCCTTACCAGCTTAACTATAGGAGAGCGGATAGGATCCCTTGTATACTCAAGCTGGCAAAGCTAACAAATTCCAGGATTAGTCCAGATAATTATTATTCCGCGCTAACAAATCCCTATCCATTTAAAAAGTTACCTAGACAATTAAAAATAATTTCCCAATTAAAATAATCAGTATAAGCGCGGTAAATAGTCATAATACTCACTATATATATATTATAATATTACCACACCCACTGCCTATACCCCTAAGCACTAAACGCCCCCTCCTATATTCTCTAGCCAAACCAGGGTTTAATTCTAATAAACTATCTCTTATAAATAAAAATTAATTTTTATTCTTAATTCCAGCTTTTCTACCTTAATATCCTATTTCCTACTAAACTACCTAGGCAATAGCTAATTCTTTTGCTACTTAATATATTTATATTTATATTTCCTATAGCAAGAGGAATTATCTTACTTATTACTGCCATCAATGTATCACATTTAAGTCTACTATTATTATAAAATAGACTTAGTACTAATTACAACATCCTTCTGCGCTTACGCTAAGTATAATACTACCGCAGCGCTCTGATTAACTTAATTTAATAGGATATTTTTAGTAATATAAATTAGGTAAGGTTAGAATTAAATATAAATACCTTAAATTAAATTAATTAATTAAATTAACTCTAGATAGAGAAGTGATTTTTATTGTGTAAGGTAAAACCCTGGTAGTGCCTATAAACTAATACTATTAAACATAAGCGAGTTAGGTTAACTTCCTCAAATATACACCCTGGACTTTATGTCTCGCACTTCCACTTTTACTAAATCCCCTAGCTAAAAAGGCAAAAAATAATCTATCGCAACCTTATCATTATGGTCTTTACGGGTGTAGTCCTTTACTACTAAGGGCTAGAGCCTTTGTAGAATCAGAATGAAGTTTTCATGCACTCTATACCGAATAACCATAAAGTCCCTTTAAGGCTAGATAGAACCATTAACATCCGACCTAATGCCAAGCACGCACTTATCTATGCAGGGCATCTAATATAAAGGTATCGGACACCTGACTATAAGTGGTAGACTCTGACAATATCACTAGATTATGGACCCTTATCAACAATAGCTAGCAGCCAGCTAATTAACAGCTATCCCACCAAGAACTACCCTCTAAACTACTAAATCTTTCTATTTCTTACACACCTTCCCCCTTATCTCTTCATATTACCATTCTTTCCTATTACCATTCTATCCCTATCGCACCCATCCCAACACGCCAAGAACACAAGATATCTCGTCCAGACGATATACTAACCAGCTAGCAAAAATGGAATAATGCGTCAGGGAAACACATACTGTAAAATATTGATTTATACCAATTCAATGAGCATTAGTTAGCATCTAAGATAATATTCCGCTAGTTTCTTACTCTCCAAGTTATCTAGCCTCTTCTTTTAAATAACAATAACTTTGCTGACTACGTAATGAACAAAAACCTGGTGATAGATAATGCCTTGAGTTATGTAAAGTCCTGCCTTGGTGTAAATGGCGATTGGGATCTCTTTAAGAAATTAGTTTAACTAATGACCATCCTAACTAAGAGAACGCGAAGTGGATGCCCTATTAGAGGCGGTGGGAATTAGGAGAAAGAACAAGGATCGTCCTAACTTGCGATTTTAGGGGCCTTCTAGCTAACTTTAAATTTCCAGCAATTGATCATAATATTCTCGAAACTGTTCATTTCTTTATTAGTGCAGCCATTGGACATCGCAACGACGGAAGTATTAGTATCGGAGATGAGCTGGATGCTCGCCAAATAAAACAAGGATGAATAGGTTATGAATACCGTGCTCTTACTATTTCTCACTATAATTAACTTGCCTCTTAGGCCTGAATTTAGGGAATGGTTAATTGCGAGGCTGGCGTTTGTTATTGACAAGCTTGAGCGTGATAAGAAAGAGGCGCGTTGCGGTAAGGATAAGAAGATGGGTAAGGATAAGAAGATGGAGGATGAAAATAAGCTTTTTGAAGTAAGGGTTGATGGTTTTCTCTCTTACCTAGGTGTTATTGGCCCAGCTGCTATTATCAAAGTGAAAATTCATAAACGCTAGGCTCTAAAAAGCTGAAATAAGCTTATATGAATGCAAGAGTCCGCCCAGATGGCCGCATGGATCATCAAGTTTCCCCCGCCAATCTCTCCAGGCAAAACTCATCGGTAAGCTTCATTAATAAAGACCAGACTAATTCTAATAAGCTCCAGCCCTCTTTCAGTCTTGCAAGACTAAGATGAAATTTTTCTGATTATTGCTCATTTTAAGGATGATTATGTTAAGTACTTGCGCAAAGGGTCCAAGGAGGGGGAGCCATGGATATCTTAAGATGTATTCTTATGGCCTATTTCGGGTTGACGATTTCGGCCATATGACCTAACTGGCCAAATTTCTGCTGGCCTTCTAGTATGATAAAGCCAAAGGGTTTTAGGCTGATAAGACTCTGTACTGGGATTAAATTTTCACTTGGCGAGAGAAGAGGCGAGTACGGGAGAGGAGGGAGAGGGGACTATAAAGCTTTTGGGATGGGATGAGGTTTGTGAACCATGGACAAGAAACTGGTTATGGGTGTATTTTTGTACTACTATTTATTTAATTTTCCGAGGGATTGTTGCAAGGGAATTTGATGGTATTAAAAATACGCAATGGTCTAGAAAAATGATTAATGGAGATTATTTGGTGGAAATTTGGAATTATGTAAGTGTGTATGCGATGACGCATGCAATCTCCCTAAGCCTGTTTGCTAGTGGGAGGATTTGAGATAAGATTGTTTAGTGCTTGCTTAATGAATATTAATATTAAGTAAAGAAGAAATTATTATTTGGAGAACTTTAATCTTGGGGGGTGTTTTGTAGATTGGGCTTGATCTAATTGGCGTTGAGGCCCGAATTCTGACTACTATGCGCCTCATGATAATACCAACGTATCCACTTAAATATCTTTATGAAATATCCAATACTAGAAACAAAATAAGAGGAATGGGATGGGTATCTTATTAATAGCTATAACTCTTAGTATTAATTATGAAATTGCCCCCCCTAAGCTAGTTTGGGTTTAGTGTGCTTAATGAACTCTCTCTTAGTATCTCCACTGGGCTTACTAATGATCTATCCTAAGAGTCTGAATAAGGCGGATCTGTGCTGTTCTGCTAAGATACTATGTTCAAACTCTATGATGGAGGTTTTGTGAATGTTGATTGCCCTGGTCTTCGAATTAAAAATGTATTTAATAATGCGCAGGTTTTGATTAGAACCCGAAATAATGGTAGACTATACCTTGGTTAGCTATGCCTAGAGTTATTGATATGTGAAGGAAGATTAAATACCGGAAAGAATTGATGTTTAGAGTAGTCACTATCGATCTAAGTCTAGCCTGCTAGGTAGAGAGCACACCTTAGTTTAGTCATCAATAGCTTATTATGAGTAGGTATGAGCAAGTAACCAACCCCTGGAGGCAGCTGCAGGCCCGCCCCCCGCATAGGGGCGCTGCCCTGCAGAGGGGCAAATAAAAAAGCCTTCTTAATAAAAATCAATAATTATAATAGCTATTGCAATAGCTATTAGATACCTTTACTTTCCTCTCTTAGGGCAGGGTAATTTGCACTATTATGAGCATACCTTATAACATAAGGTAACCAAGAGAGCACACACCCAGAACCGCAGCAATTATTATAGATCTACTAATAGTAAGTACTTAAAGATAGGGTGTTAATTATAACTTACTCATTAAGGAGTGTCCTGTAAAGTTTCTATGCTTAGGATAGTGCAGACCTAGATATCTTCGGGGTCCAAACTTCGCTACCTAAGTCTAACCACCCTGGACTAATAATTGTTGGTAGATGGAGCTACCGACCGGCTATTAGGGCAACGGATGCGCCCCATCAGAAAAGTAATGGAAGTTAGCTGCAAAAGTCTGGCTAGCGGATATACCCCGAGAATCCCCTTTGATGTGCGGAAGTAGCCCTTATATACCACGCTAATGGGAGGCTAATTTAGATCGCTGAATAATGAGGGTATTCTGTCTGGTTAGCCTAATAATTAGTGTGATACCTAGAAGCTGCTTTTGTATATTGGAGGTCTGCATAATAACTTTGTTATGCGGGGCTAGGGTATAACCCTAGTTAGGCCTGATATCCCTACTAGATATCTTGCTGCTCGTATCTGACTGATGCTGGCCTTGGCGGGGTAAGTCTAGGAGTAATAATATTATAAATACTTTACTTTATTAACTTGGTTCTTCCTAATTGCGCTGTCTATACTAACTATTATAATGGCTATTAAGTGCGTTTGTTTGTGAGTTATAAAGCTAGTATTGTGTTGTATTATTAATTAGACTAATTGCAATCCCTGTAAATTAGGGCCTACTCTGGCGGTATATTTTTCTCACGAATAAAGCTGCATGAGCATGATGATGCTAATATAAATTAGGTTTGGATATGAGTGTAATCCTTGCCTGGCTAATTGAGTAGGGATATGTGGTTGTTGTATGTATACTAGTTAATATACCTACACTGAGCTGACTTAGAATAGGTGTTCCTAGTAGATGTGGTATGTATAAGCTAGCTTTATTTGCTTCCTTGTGCTGATTATGGTAGGGATAAAATGAGGATTGGGATACAGTTAAAGCAAAGGCTGTAAAGATCAGTACTAAATAAATGATTATTGAGGACCTCCAGTAGGAGTTAGTAGAAAACTATGTGTGGCCAGCAGTATAGTGTACGTTCAACTAATACCCTGTGCAAATTGCATAACTCCTATCCACGGCTGGGCTCGTAGCTTCTATCCATAGCTAGGCTAATATCATGCTATTAGGCAATGCATTGTACGCTCAGAATAAGTCTAGCTTGCCCTTGTATTACAAAGGCCATAATGAAAGTTGCTAAGTAATTTGACTGCGAATACTTGAGTTATGGATGTAAGGAATTAATATCGCCTTTCAGGATCCGCGTACTGTTATGCCATGCTAACTGCTATCTCTCTTACCTATATAGGCATAGGTAAAGGAATACATCCTTCCCCCTCTATATATTATATTTTAGATGCTAACTTACTTAGAATAAGTATATTTAGATATTTAGATATTAATATTATATACTTACCCTATTATAAGCTAGGTTAGATTTAAGTTAGTATAGAAAGCCCTTAATTAGAATACTAAGATAATTATCCCGTGGTATATCCTGGAGTTTTGCAAATAATTTGTGTTTGTACCCCTGCTAACCTCACTCTTAGAGATACTAATGTATAGATAGCGAGCGTTAAGTACTCTTGGACTTTGTTAAATTAAAGGGCATTCCTATAATATTAACTAAGGCAAAACCATTCTCAATAGATACAAATATTATCCAGTGAGCAAAAGCCCCTCTACTTAATCTTATTAAGACTTCTAAGGCTACTCGGTGTCTATATATCATTGCAAGCAACCTTTATACAAAATAAGGTACCCTCACTTTAGCCATTTTGACTGGCCACTACTATCGGTTTATTATTAGTATTGTATTATCTTAATTAATTCGGGTTATCTAGTAGGGTTTAGTACCCTTATTCAAGCCAGTCACACTCACCTCCAGAATTAGACATATAGTACTAAGCAGGAAAACTTAGCCTAAGAACAATTGATTCTGCGTTATAAGAACTTGATTGGCTCCGACCTACGATAAGAACCGAATTAATTGAGATAATACGGCATATAGTAACTTGTAATGATTAATAAGTACTAAGAGCGCTTTGGTCTTAATAGGATACCTACAAGGGGAAAGAGCATTAAGAATTCCTATAGGAGTAGCAGCAGAAGCACGCTATAAGTACTGCCTCGCATACTACGCGGATAAGACTATATAGTATGTACAAAACTTAATACTTGCTTCTGCCACTCTATAAGGCTTCCTTTTGACCTCCTTCTCCCAGCCGGATATAGAATCGTCGCTAATACTTCCATCTAAAAACCAGTTACTCTTATAAGGCCGGTCTACTTAAGCAACCCGACCTCAAGCCGGCAGCCAACATGTGGATAATAACCGTAGGTAAGTTCATTAGTCTTGAATTATTAGTTCCGTGATTTAGGAGCTAACTTCGAAAGATCCCTTGAAGGCTCCTGACAAGCTAACTAGGTTTACTATCCACTTCAAGAAAGGTATCCTAACTAAGCTTAAGGTCAGCAATAAGGTCATCACTAGCTTACTGAATATCTTTAAGGCTACTAATAAAATTGGCCGAGCTAATGGAGTTAGCTATGTTGATATTATTAAATCAAGGTTTATTAGTCTTAAGAGCCATGGCTATTATAATACTCCTAGGTTAATGATCTTGTGTATAGCCTACCAAGACCTTGAGGGCCTTATTATGGACTCCAAGGTCCGTACTATCCGTGACCAGATAGTTACCTTAAACTAGACTGCCTGTCTCTATAATAATATATACTTTAGCCCAGAGCGAGAGTTTCTTTATAACTTAATTATCTTTAGCTAGAGGTATGTTAATAGCAAGGTTAATATGGTTGCCTATAAAGGCAGCATGTTTGTTATCAGATGCTCTAGTAAGATCTCTAACCTTTACTCTGAGATTGAGTTATTTATAGATACTCTTAAGGGCTTCTCTCTAATAGTAAGTAGCTTTCTGAAAATAAGCCTTTAGAGATGAACTAAAGCTGATATTGTATCAAGGACACAAGTGGCTTTATTGCTATTTAAGCTATCTATTTGGAGAAGTATGGTGCCCGTAAGATTAGGGATAGTGAGCCTCTATAATATTGCTATAATAATAATGAGAGAGTGAACAAATACTAAGGTAGTTATCTCTAATAGCTAGTAGCTAGGTTAGATAGGAATTATATTATTTTCTAATCCTCTCCCTTCCCTTTGGATTCCTAATATATAGCTCTCTAGCCCCTTATTATAACTAGGTTATAGCATACTAGCTATAGTATAGCTACTACCTAGCTCTATCTTTATTGTTCTGCCTATTCTATCTTTCTGCCTTAATAATTATTCTGCTATAGACCATGCTAATCATAAGAAGATATTAGCTAAAGATTAGCTTAGATTAAATTAGCTATAGCTTAGCCATATAAATAGTTAAACTAAACTAAAGTATAATTAAATTTTAATAAATTTATTTTTAATTTTCAATTTTAAGTAATTTATTTTTATTAGTTTACGTATAATAAATAATAAATACCTATGCCGCAATCCTTCTAGCACTGGCCGCTTAATAAGCCGCAGTTAGCGTCTAGGGAGAGCACTTACAGCCTAAGGAGTATAATATCTATTGCTATTAGGCTTATGCATATCCGCGCCCCTATGCATTATAAATTCATCAAGATTTATGGTAGGTCATTGAATACAAAATAATCCAAAAATCCAAATAATAAGATATTAATCTTCCCTAGAGTTATGAGCATGGGTTTCTTTGTTATGTCTTGAGGATTGATTGCGGGGATGAAGGCAAAAAGTTATATACTATATACATAGCCCACCCAAAAGTAATTTGCTTACCCTATTAAAGAGTATAATGTGACTTTAGTAAATAATATACTAAATACTAAATATTAAAGTAAGCCCCTGTAATAATAATTAATATGGTAGGGGGTAGGCTTGGTAGCTTCTTTTTGGACTTTTGATAGAATATTGCTACTTACAAACGGTAAGATTCCGATTTCCTTTCTTGAATCCATAATAGATTCCAAAAAGGGAGGTCAAAATTTAGTAGACAAGTTCTTAACAGGATCCCATATTTTCTAGTGGGTATGGTCGTATATACCTGGTCTGGCATTTTACCAAATTATAACCTCTTCCAGTGTGTTGTTCAATTGTGTCCTGTCATGTTCAACAGCTATCAAATCGCGATTGCGAGTGCTGATGGTTATATTCACAGCTAGCTCCTCGGCTAGAGCAGGCATTTACTAATCTAACATGGGTTGGGAAGCTCAAATTGTCCCCAACCCTCTTGCTGGCCTTAGTACGATAGTATGTTGAAGGACAGGGTGCTCTCATCAGTCGGCAGAGCTGCAAGTCATCAATACTGCTGGTAATCGGATCAAACTCAAAAGAAATAAAAAAGGTGTTAAGTGTAAATTAATCGCACTGTGAAGGATAATTTGAAGCCGATCGATATAGGTGGATGAAGCTGTGGGGAAGAGTCTCGGTGTTCATCTGTCCGTGTTCGTCACAAGCAAAACCAAGCACTATCAATTCCCCTAGCGAGCGGTACGTACTCGCCGTTTCTGAAACAGAACATAGGATTTATAAACGATTCGACTTTACTGAACCGCCCCCCTGGCCCTGGGTCTGGATACTGAACCTTGACAAAGTATGGATGGAATTTCGGCTTAAAGAACGAACCTCGTGTATTTAAAAATCAAGATTTCTCCACCTAGCAAGTATGCTCATATTATACTACCTCCTTGTGTCTTGTGAATTGTATGACTCACGACCTTCTTCATTTGATCGCCATGTTGCGAGTTCAGGTAGGTTCGCTTCTCCGTTCTGGCCATTGCCCTTTTCCCTTCCCCCTGCACTATAGGAACCATTTAATGTTCTTTCATCTTCGGAAGTTACTGTTCTACCTGTTGCGATAGTGGCAAGTCTAGTCCAGCCAGCAGTGACAAGAGGAAGCAAAGGTCGTAGAGCTGGTGCTGCGCATACCACGATTTGGCTCACAACTTCAGCCGAGCCTACTATAACTATTTTTCATTAGAATATCGATCCTTAATGTTCTATTTATTAAATAAAAGCTTACTTGTCGAATTTGTAAAGATGGTCTTCATGGCAAAGGCAAATCTTGCACTGGTCATTGCAATTGACAATAGCCCGATACTAAAGAGACAGCCCAGGGCAATCTTTTCGCGTGTTGGTGTTTTTTTCAACCTCGGAAGCATTCCGAATGGCAGCAAGAAAACTATTGCATGAGGCATCAGTAAGAGGAATTCATAATTAAGGGAGGTGTGTTCTGACCAAGTATCTCACAGACGACGTTGAAAGGCCAAGTGACTTTGAAAACATCCACACTCAGAATTAACGAGCAATCAGTCACGCTATGTAAATGCCTTTGAGGGGGTTAGTCAGGTATGTCGGCTTTTCCAAGGCAGCTAGATGAAAAAACAAAACTGCAAACTGTAGCAGGCAAACTTACCAATTTTTGGATATGGGTAGTCCACACCAAAATAAATTTACAAACACGGCAAGAAAACACGAAAAAATGGTAAACGCAGTCACGGCATGTAGGCATTTCCGAAGCCTTTCTTCGGAAACAGGGAATAACTCATAATAAAAGGCAAGGAGACTGAATCTTGGGAAATAATACCCAACCTCGGAAAGAAAAACGGTAGCCCATTGCCACTACCAACAGTTCAGTATCTAGGGGGGGTGTCTGCCCAGGAGGCATACATACCTTGTTATATCCCACGTTATCAAAACCGCCAATATCATCCAGGCCATTTGCATAGAGATAGGTTGTACCGATCACAAGGGCTATATAGTCCGTTGTAGCAAGAATGAGCCAGGCCTCTGATTGCCAGAACATCCACATATGCTTCCATGTGCGCACTGCGAGCCGGGCAAAGACAAAAACTAAACATATTGCGGCAAGAATCCATAGTGTGACCTGGTGATGGTGTCAGTTTTAATCTGGTCGTGGAGTTGTTAGGATGCTTCACTTACTACAAATGTGTGACCAGAAACATCTCCCATGATGAAGTAAAAATCAATAAATGAATATTGAAAATAAATGATGATAATAATAATACAACGTCGTCGGTAAATTGCAGTTCTCAGGCGAAGATGATGCGATGCGGTGATGAGGTGCCAGGTTCGAGATCGCGGTAATAGAATCGACACCGCAGTTGCATCAAAATCGAAAGGCCGAAGGCACCCCTAGGAGGGGATATGGGGTCAGTAAGGGGTTTTTGTACTTTTGGCTAATAACTACAGCTTACATTTAAAACAAAGTTTCTCTAATCTGGCAGTATTGCCCAAAGACAAAGTTCAAGCTGGTCGACAAAGGTTGACAACGATCACTCTCTGCTTGTTTCAAGTTTTTGTGGAGCAGACACCATTACAGCGAGGTATAGACAATGCAAGAACACAAATCGCTTTTCGCCCTTGCTCCTTTCGAACTAACGCTCCTACAAACAGATGAGATTCAGCCCGCGAGGTGGCACTCTACTCATGTGGCGGAATGGAGCAAACACGAACCTCTCTAGAGATAGGGTTGCAACTAGTGAGCTGGCCATAAACCCTGATCAAAGCCTGGGCCCAGACCATTTGCCACTATGATGGCTCCTCAATTTGTTTAGTAGGATTTACTGAATCCAGCAGCCAATTAATTGGCCAGGTCTCGGCGTTGAGGCCCAAGATCGGGTGGCTGGATCGGTGGCGCTTCACCTAACAACAGCCCGTTCTTCATTCCGGATGGGGCTGCATTCCATCCGTGGCCGGATTCAATCAGAAAAGCGTCTATCGTCTTGCCCAAAAAGAAAATGACTGTATTTTTCCGAGAAACTCAACTTTCAACTAATCGTTCTTTTGCGCAACGTCAACGACAGAGGTCACTTCCAGCCACCCCCAACACTCGCTCTACGGGCAAACTGTACCGCAGCCCAGAACACATCACTTTATGCAATACGCCAAGAAACCAATCAACAGTTGGTGCTAGCTCCAGAAACCTTGCAGTACGTTCCATCGGGCCCAGAGCCGATTTTGTCTGGCTCATCACCTGTAGAGTTGCCCTCGTACCGGTCGCAAGTCTTGCCATCGTCTTGGCAGCAATTGGTCATGACACAAGTGTCTCCGTAGTTTGTGTTTATGCCGCACAGAACACCTCCGTCGACGGCAACGACATTCTCTAGGATGATATTTCGGGGCCCTCCATTGTTTGAGCAGTTACCACAGCTTCGAACCACCTTTCCATAGTCTTCAGCATAAAAATTCTTAATCTGGACGGTGCCTCGACCATTAAATTGGACAATCTTGTCTGCGGCTTTGAAGGCACCGCCGCCATTGATGTATGAGGTTCCACTAGACTGCTTCAGAGTGCTGACGTAAATGTGTCAGAAGAGATCATGAATGAATTGATATCATAGGGCATCTTACAGAGCATCCTCGCAAACATCGGACCACCAGACGTTGTTCAGTGTGCTTCAACAAATGTTCAGTATGGTACAATGGCGTGGCAATTAAACACTCACCAAGTCCCGCGACAGTGAACGCCCTCTGCTTGGTTGGGGCCAATTATGACATTTGATAGTGTGGCTCCGTTCTCAAGAATGAAAATTGTGTCATCTTCACCCGTCTCAGTCTGCTCCTGGCAAACCTTGGCTATGCGACGATCTAGTCAATATTCCATCACTGCAAACAGAATAACGTCACTTACGGCTGCGATCATATCTCTTCATGCCGCCGTCAAAGGACCCACTGACAGTTATGGGTGCGGAGGTTGTAATTACTCCAGAAGAAGCAGGGAGAGTAGTGGTTACGCCGGTGGGAACTGTTCCAGAGTTGCCGCCGCTTGTGCTCGTGGGTCCTGGGCTATTGCCAGTATAATAGCACGAGCATTCTTTGGATATCTGGCTAGGTTTGTTGGAGCAATTTGAAGCCCACGATGGAAGACCAGTAGTTGCGGTGACCGCGCTCTGCGTAAAAGTAGCACAGAAAGCCGAAGCTGTCGCTGACTGGGATTTTATGAAGCTAGCGCAACTGTTGCTGCCGGGATCCAAGCAGGCCAGCACAGTTGGAAGGAAATACAAAATATTAAGGCAACGGACCATTTTGAAAAGGATGTCTTATATGCAGTGTTTGTGATCAAATAATTAGCTTTGAGATATGCATAACAAAAACTAAAAGAGAGGAGGTGTTCTTGTTATAAATACTTTTACATCAACCAATGCAGCTCCAATCCTCTCATATTATTATTTAGCCGTTACACAAAAGGATTGACCTGATATCTCCCCGGAATCGATTTCGGAAATTCTGGAGGTAGTCACCAAATAGGAAACTGCACCAACCATAGCTAATCTTCCACCAATAAAAAAACCGTCACCTATTGTGTGAGGGGAAATTAAAATTCGGGAATGGCGAGTCAATCATATGAATTGAGGGAGAATTGGTCCAATTTAGCCATGCTCCTCCACAATTTTCAACGACATGCCATGCCCTGCAGCATATTCAACACCAGTAAGCCCAAGAGTGTGCGTCTGGCAAACGTAGACATTCCGTCCGGCCTCTGTTAATCCACCAATCGTCTTTTTATAATTCCAGTAAACCAACCAGATCTCAAGTAATCGATGTTGCCTGACTGGGCTATCGTATCCTTGCAAGTCTAATTCGTTCATCCACCTACCAAATTGCGGAGAGCAGAGGTGGTTGTATTATGTGTTTGTGCCCTGCCATGCATCACTGCTAGATTGAGTTCTCGATTGAGATAACGATGCATAATTCCGATAGCCAAACCCTGCTATTTTAATACGGCAGCCAACATACCCAGTATGAAGGGTTGCTAGATGTCCAAGTCTTATTAGCAAATTCACTCCCAATCTAGGGTCAGCGGAGATTCGAGACATGTTGGGATTTAAGATGGTATACACTTTAAGTCCTATCAAATTATCTAGCCAAATTCTTCCTTTCAGCCGGCTATGAAAACATCCCTTTAGGTGTTGGTTGGTGCACCAGTTGGATATCGGGTTCCAGATACCTCAAAGCCATCCACAATTTCCTGGATTGCCTTCATTTCATCATCGGTCAACTTTACCAGACTTGAATTCTCCTTGACTCTCTCAACAGTGGTGGCTCCTGGAATGGGAATAATAGTCGGCAGTCCGTCGCGTTCGCTGAGGCCTTTGACCCATCCGATGGCAAGCTGTGCCGGGGAGCAACCTTTCTTCTCAGCAAGCGCTTGAACTTGCGTCACCAGCTTGAGGTTGTGCTCCACGGCTTCTTGCTGGAATCGAGGGAAGTGCTCGGCGATTCCCATACCCTTGAAGTGCGATGCGTCGGTAAACCTTCCCGTGAGCATCTAATCATATGTGTTAGCCAAGTGAGGGGACATGTTAGATCATGGGTCAACATACTCCTCGCCCAATAGGGGAATAAGCAAGAATTGGAATATTATGTTCTGCTGCCGCAGCTGCGACGCCGTTTTTCAGAATATCAGGGCTGAACATGCTAAGCTCCACTTCTGCTGCAAGAACCTTCACATGCTTGGCCGCCTCACGGATGGTCTCTGCGCTGCATTCGGAAACATAGATGCCTCCAATCTTTCCTGTGTCAACATATTCCTTCTGGATGACGTTGAGCGTCGTCTCAAAAGGAACCCTGTGGTCCCTTCTGGAGCAAGCAAAAGCGTCAAGCTTCTTGACTCCACCAAGCTGAGCAAGGATATTGTCAAGAGACTTTCGGATGGCCTCGGGAGAGCCGTCTGGAATAAGGGTTTTGATATCCTGTCCTCCCTTCATAAATACTGTGACCTTGTCCGCATCTTCCGGATACTTTGTAAAATAATGCTTGATAATGGTCATGGAGTTGTATTCCGGGGTTCCATAGAACTCGCCGGCATTCCACAGAGTACACCCGTTTTGGAGGGCAGCTCGCATGGTTTCGAGTGTCTGCTCCAAGGGGGGAGGGTTAGGCCTCCATGTCAATCCTGTTCCACAGTGAGTAGTTGTTTCAAGGCATTTTAGATACGGAATAACGAACCCATGAGGCCATAGCCGATGGGGCCAACACTCTTTCCCAGTACCTGAGTCATGTTTGAGATGGTGTAGTTGCGTGCAGGTGAGAGAGTTGAGATAGATAGAATAGTGATTGATGTTGATGGATTGTATTGTATTGATGCTCGATTCAATGTTCTCTGGTCACTAGATATGATCTTTATAACATGTTAGCTGCCAGTTCGCCGTCAAAAGCCCAAGGCACATGCTTTGTCATGTCGGACATGTTGGGATGATGCAAAATGTGGGGTCGCTCGGATTTAGATCAGAATCTTGGCAATAAGGCCGAACGCGTCGCTCCTGGAAAAAAATTGACTTTGTTAGCTCCGTAGGCACACTGAGCTGATAAGATAAATCCGCCTGGGCCAATGATGTTTCCGAATGGGACATGGGACCCACATGGACATTGTCAACCAAAGTCCGGAGGATTGAGGGAGCCACAAAACATGTGCTTTTCGCCACAAACTAGATCCAGAAGATCGGCAGCCAAAGATATCGGCTTTATTCGTCGTGACAAGCCCGACAGCGAGATGTATTGTTTATCTCCTGACACTGGCAAACCAGAAGCTATAATGCTGGTATAGGGTAGCCTTTAACTTCCAAACACGATGGTATTGGCACAAACCTCAATTGTTTGCAAGAGGCAAGGCTGACCCAAGATTTCCAACTTGAAGAAAAAATCTTATCACTTGCGCCTGTAAACTTCTCTCGGGCCTAATTTATTTATTTCGCACAACTCATAATTTTTAATAACACCTCAAGATTGAGATCCATGTATTGTCGATTACTATTTCTCTTCTGTCTCGACATGAATGCAAGCAATACTGTTGATCTCCAAATCCAAATATTCTAGATACAATGCTAAATCGCACTTGATGTAATGCAATAAGGTCTATACTCAACCAGAGAAAAATAATACAAAGATTTAAACAGAGAATGGTAATACAGCGGCTCAAATCTCGGACTTGAACCTCCCAGCACAAAATACTGCCGCTTTTCATCCGCTGACCATGGGGATCAAGCCAACCTGGGTTTCCCAGATATTTGAACGTAGAATCATCTCTATAGACATGGGGGCTCTTAAATGTAAGAACTTTGATGGCCCAACAATGGAACGCTAGTCAGATATGCACAAAAGGGTGCATTGCCACGCTGTTCCGATCAAAACTTCTGTGACGCTTGGCAAATCTTGGCGGCGGCATCCGTGTACTTCTTGTAAGCTTCTGGAATCTCAGACCTCTGCACAGTCTGGCAGAGCGTGGCAACGTCCATCGTCTGCCAACCATTGACAGCCTTGATTTCATCACAGATGATGCGTGTCGAGCAATCAGCATCCATTGAACACCCTACGTTCTTGAAAAACTCGGCTCGCATCTGGAAGAGGCCAACGCTGTCCTTTTCGGCACCCATACCGTCGTTGCCGTATTGGAGCGATTCTGGGACAGCCGCGTTTGCCAGCATTCTGAGTTCCGACTACTCAAGGCATTAGTTCAGTCACAATGAAGTCTCTCACGGACATACCTCAGTCATGGCAATAGCAATTGCAGCCTGGCATCCCTGCATGCCTAGTTGGCTGTTTTTCACTTGTGCAATGATCTTTGCCGCATGACTGTTTTGTGCCTCAGTCAGTCCAGCAAGGTTACGACCGTGGACATGTCGGCTGCCTCTGTGAGGGTTGGCAGAGGCAAATGATGCACTCAGGGCACCAAAAACGGCCAGAACTGTTGTTGTCTTCATATTGAACTGAAAAAAAAAAACCGAAAATTGGATGTCGTTGGGAGTGTGTAGATTGTGTGTTTGGAAGTGTTCACCTGGGATGAAATGGTTTCGTCTGAGACCTTCCACGGCAATGATCCAGAATAAATGAAAAAAAACATTGACCAGAAAACCTGCCTGACTGCTGATGGCTTCTAGCGGTGAATGGCGATCTAGCGCAATTGTGATCTACGAGTAAATTAAGCTGTCTGAGGTTGACCATTCGCTCGTTAGCGACCCAATAATATTTTTACGAGGTGTTGGACGGCTTGCGTCCATGTCTCACGCGTGCAGAGGCACAATTTCGCCCTAGACACGGCTGTCGGTCAAGACCCGACTCGCGAGGCTTGACGAGTAAGATTGCGCATCAGCTTCCAAAATTGGCGGCTTGGCTGCTGTGGAGTCGGTTGCCAAGTTTTCCATGAACCATTTGTCGTGGCGGATCTAGCCGAAGGTGGTAGCGTTGATGATCTGACTGGCTTGAATAATAGCGATCAACACGTCGTTGGTGGTGGGCCCTGATGACCCCTGAAAAGGGATGCAAAAACCACATGGCGCCCTTTACCTTGCCAAAAAGTCGTATCAAAGATGGCTGGTAAGTCAGTCGCCTCGTCTAGACTCGCCAACCCCCCTTGTAAACCTCGTGTCGGTAAAGGATGCGACGGCCTCAAGATGTCACTGTGAGCGGCACCGCGTTTGCAATTACACAAGCCCCATCTCAAGCACTTTTCCTGTTGGTTCTGACGACTCCCAGCTCCCTTCCGCCGATGAACGAGGCCGGGCGGTACGAGGCTTTTGAGCAGATTATACTATCCAGAATAGAATCCACCAAATGCATTTTTGAATTTGATGTTCATTTTGGAGGAAACAGTTCGATCAGTGCCCAATCACACAAGTATTAACCGACCATCATGTCCCGCGTATTGGTTTAAACCGTCCTTGGTCAAATATCCCAGCGCGACCCGACCATAAACGCCACCCTGAGGAGCCAGCCACAGAACGATAGACATATCTACGTCCTTTTCTACAATTTCCATAAATTCTTCAGAGAACTGCCCCAATCTGCTGTATCGATTTCTCCACACCAAGCCCTCAACGGATGGAGAGGAGAAGTCAAGGTCTGCGATCGGCAGCAACTCAGCCGTGGTAGATGATTGGGACGGCCCAATCAAAGCCTCAAGTGTGCCAGCATCTACTTTTAACTCGCCAATCGCGGCGCTGCCTTCTCTACCAAGAATAGAGAAGAAGCATAGCCCCGCGCGAGACGGGAGATCGGGGCCCGTGATGGCCTTAATGCTCACGGTGTATGTACGCGAGTGGCAGCAAAGTATTGCATTCTCGAGGATAAACTGATGGGATGGAGATATAACTTGACCGCTTTTCTCAAATGTAGGAGCCTTATTGTCTGAGAGCCACAGCATGTTTTCCGTCTCGTCGACTTGTACAGCCCAGCGTGTACTTTTCTGGTCCGTTTGAGATCCTGTGACCAGACCGGCCGTATTTACCCCGGCAAACTTGGCCATATTCTCGTTGATCTTGATCTTGGTCGTCTGCGTGTAGAGGATCCATTCTACAAGCGGTTTAAGATTCCCGTCTTTGAACACGTAGAAGGGATATGAGATGGAACCAGCCCAACCAGCCCACGACCATGTAGGCTGTGGGCGTTCTGGTGACAAAGCCGCCTTTCTCTTTAGGCGACCAGATGGCTGCCACATGAGTCCTGCCTCCAAGAAATTGAGAGGTATCCCTGCCGCAGCGGGCCCCAGCTTGTTTAGGGTAAACATGGTGTACATTCCGGACAGTGCTCTTAGCACGTCTTCATCTTTTGTAAATTGGCGACATGAAAGTTTTTCTGCCATTTCAAGATAGCAGTCGGCTGCGTCTTCCTTTCCGGAGAAGGATACCGCTTTTGGGTCAGAGTCGCGAAGCCTTTCGTAGATCTCAGCTGGCATGCTGGGGTCAAGAGGAAAGTCTTCATTCCACGAGCCAGTACCGCAGCTATAGTAGGTTCTTTCTGGTAGGAAGTATAATATCCTTGGTGAACAATTAAGCTCCTGCAAGGTCCATCCTCTAGTGAACCATGTCGTAAACTTGACGAGGTGTTCGAATTCCGGACGGTCAAGACAGAACCGCTGGTTCCCAATGGTATGGTACTCATTGGAAAGATGGGCTACTCCAATATCCAATAAGTGCGACTGTGCATTTGATCCCGTGGCCGCGACAATAGTTAATCTTGCGTTGGCATATATATCGTGCATGCGTCGGATCTCTATCTGCTGGTCATCCCGATCATCTTGCTTAATGCATAAGCTATCAATCCAAATATATCGAAGGCGCAATAGCTTCCCAACTTCAAGTGCATCCTTAATGGTTCTGGGAATTTCCAGAGAGCTATGCTGAAGAGAGTTAGGCTGTTTTAACAATTCGTAAGTCTTACTTGTCAGAGTTGTGAAAGGAGCTTTCCCCCAGACGTAACTGAGAGCCAAGTAATCAAGTTTGGAGCCAGGCAATACGTCTATCACTCGCATTTCTAGCGTGTCCACTAGCCTGGATGGCATTGTTGACGAGCTATAACGGCAGCAATCAACATGATTCTCATTGCAGAAATCAAAACAGTCTTTGACTAACTTCATATTTCTCTCTTTTCCGATATCCGGCTGTGGGATAAATACATCACTAGGAGGATCACCAAAAATCTCTGCATAGTCTTCCGGATGCATAAACAGTTGGGATTCTTCGTCATTGATCTCATCGCTTTCCTCTAAAGGAAGCCATACGGACATGGCCCCCGTGTGAGGGATTGCATCTACTGAGACTTGGAAGCGGTGAGCGTCTGGATCTTGAATCCATGATGCTTCGGATTCTGAACCACTGAGATTGATACTGTCGTCACCCTCCCCTGCCAGGATTGATTCTGTGTCAGAACCCGAGCGATCGTCTAAGCTTAGTATCAATGACTTAAAATCGCTAATAGATGCTGGAAAGATGCTTGTGCTCTTTATCTTTTCGAACAAGTCGTTGCGCTTGAGGTTTATAACTAGACGTGCTAGTAGACCACATAACGGACAAGAAAGGTGATCAAATATGTGGCAGAGAGTTCCGATGATGATGGTGTTACTTCCATCTCGTGCTCCAGCGTAAAATTGGTCCCCTCGAGCTCTGATAACTTCTTCCAGGCGAAACTCGAGAGGTTTGCACTGAGAACAGAGCATTGCTGGAGGCCTACTTATAGAGAGAATTTCACGGCCAACCCTGGATAGTAGGCTCTTGAATTCTTCGATGCCCGGCGGTGGCATTGTAACTGAACATAGACTCAGTCCTGGTTATGTCTCAGGCGCTAAATGCTCTTAATTGAGAGGGCAGGCTGTGAATGTGTTGCCTTGGGTCTTGGTAGGTTGAGTAGAGTGCTTAGGTGTCGATTAGGACAAGTAGTAGAAGGAGGGCCTCCTGTAGGACGAATTTGCATAGGTTCCATTAGAGCAGTCTCTGACAAATTAGAGATGGGGTTGTGCAAATGAGAAGAACGACTAATTATTCTTCTCGTAACGCTTCTAGTACATAGAATGCATGCTGGAGACACTGCGAGGATGATGAGTATCGATATGAGCGGGGTAAGAAGCTGCAGCTTAGTACCCCATCTTAGGCGTGCATGACTGAGTTATCGTACCGACCATTCACCGTCAGTCTTGCCCCCAAGCCTAAGCCACTTTATGGAGTAAATGCTCAGCCAATCAATATCGAAACGAGTTTTCGCAAGAATAATAGCCCGGGTTTACTTGCCCCATCGAGGCAATGTACCACTTTGTTAACATGCATCACTTGGTGTGTAATGGAGAAGTGGGCAGTACATTGTTGAGAAAAGGCTCTCAGCCTTGGTTGGACACTAGTTGTACCCAAATGACTAGCCCTATTGTCTCATATCGTAAACAACAGCGGTCAGTTTTAAATGAGTGCAAAGTAGCTCAAAGCCAAGCGTGTCAGCCGCTGTTCCCCGCGGGGTAGTGATGTTTTCAGCCGCAATTTGAGAGACGGCAGAGATAACCAGAGGCATGCACTGTCGGCCGGGTGTCGTACCGGTCATGAATATGTGGCTGCTGCTGCCGGTGAAATGCGGAGGCGCAGCGTTGGGCTTCGCGTCCCCCCTCTTTCAACCTGGACGTCCAGAGCGTGGCCCCGTTGTACAGCTTCCTGCAGCCCGCCACACCGGGATCGACGTCGGTTTCCGTTTCGGCTTGCGTACAGGCGCCTTGATTTACGCTTTGATGGGCCCATCCCGGGCCCGGGAATCAATGGCCTCAGTGCTGCTGCCGGCATTTGCATCGTCTGGCCGTCTTCTGCCTGTGGCGGAGGCTGAGGCCATCTGGAGGCCCGGCACTGGCTGGTGTTATGACCACATGTTCGGCCCATCAAGCCATAGCTGAATGCCGCAGATGGGCATGCCATCCCTCCCAGCCCTATCTCTGCCGCAACACAGCCGAGCCACAGGGCACTGCATTAGTGATTGATACCACTGGCGGGACGCTCTCCCAAACGGTGCGCTCTGAGGGACCTCGTCGCCCAAGACGGCTTAGCTGCAGACGGCTTGCGCGTTGATCTTGACCTGGGTGACATCCTTTACGAAAATATCCTGACTGCATTCCCAGGGCTGCGCTTTGACTGCAGCTCGGCTGCCTGTCCTCCACGCCCTCAGCACTGTCGTGAGTAAAAGGGGGGTGGAGAGACATGGTATCGCCAAACCAATCACGCTGAATGCGTATGCAGCCAGCATCACGAAGCTTTCCACGAGTGGTCGGCTTCCCCCCCCCCCCGCATGCTGTACTCATGTACTTGCTCCTATCCAGCATGTCTCGCCAAAATCCGGATCATGGACAGCTTATGATTGCGCCACGGCTTACGGTCGCGTCCATCGAGTACTGGTGTTGACGCGTTTTCTACATGATTGGCCGGAACAGTCATTGTCATTTGCGCGAGTGCTTCTAAAATTGGACCGACTTGCACAATGGGGTAACTGTGGTAAAAACCTCAAATGCGCCCTTATCATTGTTTGCCCAGAGTTACACGGGGCGCATTGGATATTAAAACAAGGGTCCATACCCCTCTGTGTCTGTTCGTACTCGCCCAAAAATTCCACAATTCATCGATGCCAAGGGAATACCCACAATGTCCTTCAACACACCCGCTGCGGGCCAGTCTGCCCCGGTAGCAAACCCAGAGGCCATCTCATATTCGTACATTGAAGATGACCCGCTGTATAACCATTCGACAGGCGGTGTAGACTTACCCCGGCGAAGGAAGTATCGGCGGTACCGTGTCTTCGGTCATGTCTTGCCTTGGTTTGCCTCACCTAGTGTGCAACTGGGCATGGTTTCGTTTGTGTGCTTCATGTGCCCCGGCATGTTTAATGCCCTCAACGGGATGGGCGGTGCTGGTCTGAACGACACCAAACTGGGAGATGACATGGTAAGCACGACTCTGATGACAAGCCAACACTAGCATTGTAGCTTTACTGATGCATACTGCAGAACACAGCCCTGTACAGCACCTTTGCTGTGTTTGGCTTCCTTGGTGGCACCTTTGTCAATAAGCTCGGTGTCAGATGGACCCTGGCTTTTGGAGGGACTGGCTATGGCCTCTATTCTATCAGTTTACTGGTCGCCGCACACAACGCCAAGCACAACGAAGCAGACAACACCGACACTGTGCCCAATGACATCAGGGGCTTCAACATTTTTGCAGGTGCCTGGCTGGGCATCTGCGCGGCCATGCTCTGGACCGCCCAAGGGACCATCATGATATCATACCCGAATGAGGACCAGAAGGGACGTTACTTTGCCTGGTTCTGGGGCATCTTCAATATGGGAGCCGTCATCGGAAGCTTTGTAAGTGCTCTTCGATAGCATCCTTGACAGGTACCTTTCCGTGGAATTTCTTTCTAAGACGCTATGTAGATACCGCTCGGTACCAACATCAGTGAAACGGAAGCTCGCCGTGTTAGCGATGGCACATACATAGGTTTTATTGTATTGATGTTCTTTGGTGCCGCTCTTGCCGTCTTGCTATGCAATGCTAATGACGTTATCCGAAAGGATGGTTCTCGCGTCATCCTGATGAAGAATCCCACCTGGCAGAGCGAATTGATAGGGCTCTATGAAACCCTCAAATTCGAACCCTATGTTCTTTTTCTATTTCCCATGTTTTTCTCATCAAATTGGTTTTACACCTACCAGTTTAATGTCGTCAACAGCGCTTACTTCAATGTTCGGACGCGTGGTCTAAACAACCTATTATACTGGCTTGCGCAGATTGTCGCTGCCGGTATATGGGGTTATCTTCTAGATCTAGATCGCTTGCGCCGGACAGTGCGTGCCAAAGTTGCCCTTCTTGTTCTTTTTGTTCTCACATTTGCAGTTTGGGGCGGGGGCTATGCTTTTGAGAAGACCTACACTCGCGAATCGGTCGCTAAAAAAGATCTTACCGACTGGACTCACTCTGGCTATGCTGGTCCGTTGATATTATACATTTGGTATGGCTTTTATGATGCCGCATGGCAAGCCACCGTCTACTGGTATGCTACTCCATGTCTTGTTCTTCTTATCAGGTCCTAACGGGCATAGGTTTATCGGCGCTCTTACCAATTCTGGACGTCGATCTGCGAACTATGTTGGGTTTTACAAGGGCATTCAATCTGCTGGGGCTGCTGTTGCATGGGGCCTTGATTCTCACCAGATTTCTTACAAGTCCGAGTTCATCAGCAATTGGGTTCTGCTTTCTGCCTCGCTCGTTCTTGCGGCTCCGGTCATTTTGCTCAAGATCCGCGACCATGTGGAGACGGAAGACGATCTCAGGGGCACTGACGAGACCCTTGCAGATGTTCTCCCACCAAGGCCACAACCCATCGAGAAGAGCGTCGGCTTCCAGCCATATAAGCGATGATGCACAATTTGGTATCCTAGTGATGGTTCGAGATGAAGCCCAAAAGGCTTGCTTTCACGCATTTTTGGAGAAAGAGGAGGCAATCTTAACATAATCGTTTTAAGTAGGTAGCTGAGTCAAACTTTGATACGGAATCAATGAGCACGGGGCACCCTGCTTGTAAACTTCATTGGCCCAAGCGTAAATAAACCCCTTGCTTGTCAACCTCCCGCAGGTTTCGGCATAATGGCCCGAATTCATTGGCTGAACATGGTCAACTCGGTCAAAACAAACCGTGGAATCCGCGCAGGGCGCGGGGATTCACATCATACGACTTTGCTCATTCCGTTGCCACCCTTACAATTCGCTGTGATGAAAGCACAGGCTGCGCCGATAAATTGGTGGAGATGTTAATTGGGTAAGCCGATGATGAATAACCATATCTGTTTTAAAGTTTTAGGTATACAAGAGAATTGATCTGACATTCTTAGTGCTTTTTTTCAGTCAAGAATCTCATCTCATCCATCTCACAAGGCTTTAAAACGACTCTAGTTGACCTATTTTTATACAATGTGGTATTCGGTTTCGGTTTCGGGCCTACTTCCGCCTGAATCCAAGGCTAAATTCTTCCCGTCACTGCTATCTAGATTTGTTTGCAAGTCAGTGTAGTGGCCATGACCTTGCAAGGCTATAAATGAAACCCCGAGCACGGGGTCAAGCTTAAACCCGGCACCAGACCCATAATAGAAGCAAGGGCCCAATCTCCCGAATCTCGTATTTGCATTTGGCTCATCATCATTGGCCGCTGCCCTTGCCGCTGCACGGGACTTTGGGCCCCGGGTCGCCTATTCTAGCCCATTTCAGGAAGCAGCTTGGCTCCCAGGGTCGGTTCCCGTCTCGTTTTCATGCAAATTCACGAGATAGGACAAGTTTCTCCGGTCAATACGAGCGACAAAGCGGAACTAGACTAGATCGAGGAATTTTCTCACGGTGTATCAAATTCTAGAAGCTATGGCTTTATTCAAATATAGCCCAGCAGCTTCAAGTCTGGGAAGAAAAACATCGACCCTTTTAGTTGATCCCAGTCTCCAACCGCCAGAATGAGGGTTACCGAAACGCTCCCGATAGTGTATTCACTCCTTACCCTGGCAGATGCCAAATATGTTTGGCCCGCCACAAGCGACTACCTCGAGGATCTTTGGGCTATGCAAGGCGGCAATATCCGGTTCGGCTTTACTGATTGTAAGTTATAAGGCCTCCCCATCAATACTCACGCTTCCCTTTTAGAAAATAATTTTCTACTAAACATCATTGTTTCATTATTACTTACGCGCGCACAGTGGTGGTTCCTTGTGGATTTGGCTCAAACGAGGTTGGCAAGCAAAACTCGGCAGAATGGATCAGAACTGTGTTTCATGACACCATCACACATGACAAAGCCAAGGGCACCGGGGGTTTAGATGCCTCCATCATGTTCGAAACCGAGCGCGCAGAAAATGAGGGCGCCGCATTCAACAACACTCTGTCTGAGTTGCATTCGTTCGTCAGTCCTCGATCTAGCGGCTCCGACCTAATTGCTCTCGGGCTTGTATCGTCGGTGGCGGGCTGTGGTGGGATGAAGATCCCGTTCCGGATGGGCAGGATTGACGCTACTAGTGCAGGTCCTGCAGGAGTGCCCAAGCCCGAACAAGATCTCAAGTCGACAATTGAAGCCTTCTCCAAAGCCGGCTTCAGCAAGGAAGACATGATTTCCATGGTTGCATGTGGCCATAGCATCGGAGGCGTTCACAGCAAGAACTTCCCCCAGATTACAGGAGGAGAGGTGTCGGATGAAAACAAGCCCAAATTTGATAGCACTCCGGCCGAGTTTGACAATGCCGTTGTCAATGAATACTTTGCGGGCAAGGGTTCGAACCCTCTGGTATATGGCCACAATGAAACAACAAACTCAGACAAGCGCGTGTTCGGCGCTGATGGCAACGTAACCATGACTCAGCTGAAGGACCCTGAGACGTTCCAGAAATCATGCGCCGCCATTTTTGAGCGTCTCATCGACACTGTTCCATCAGCTGTTACGCTATCAGAACCCATTGACCTCGTCGACGTCAAGCCTTACATTGACAAGCTGGAAATCGGGGCGAACTCATCTGTATTAACGCTAGAAGGCAAAATCCGGGTGCGGACGACGAAGGGGACCGGACGGGATGCTGACACACTTCAAGTGGCCATCAACATCTTGGATCGCCAAGGAAAGCGCACCAAGATTCAGGCTAACCGCATGGTCGGAGGTGGTCAGTCATTTGGCTTTTTCAGCGAGGTTTTCACTTGGTACCAATTTGCCACGGAGGTCAATTCCACGGCAGGACTCGAGAGCTTTGATATTCATCTGCAGAATGGAACTGCCGCAGAAATCGTTCTTAATAACGAAGGCACAGGCGGGTATCCACTGAATGACAAGATTCTCTTCATCCAATCGAAGTCTTGCCTCAATAGCCAGGTTCATGACGGCAACCTCACGGTCACTGTGCAGGCCGCAGCCCGAAAGGACCTGGTCGATTCCGGCAGTGTGCCTGTTGTTCAAATGGCTCACAAAATTAGTCAACAGGGTGCCATACTACCAAGAGTGTCAGTTGAGCCATCACAGATGAGTGTAAACAGCAGCGGGTCTGGCTATGTATTTTACACGTCCAAGATTGATGTCTCATCCAAGGAGTGGAGCACAACTTTTGGCGTCGAGATTGGGACAAAAGGAGGGACGGTTTCTTCCGGGTTTCATTTCACAACGCAGCTGGATTCGTGCTAATTCTCCATCGCGCGCATAATCCTCCGTTTTAATACGAATTAGTTTAATTTCAGCCATTGATAAAAAAAAGATAATGTTCAGTTAATGCTATGATTTTTGGGCGGGAAATTTATATGTGCGAGCGTCCCAGGTGCCCATCCCCACTGAATGCCTCAGGCACAAACTCTGCACAAATTCTGCACACTAAACATCTAGCTCGCCTGCAGGTTATGTAATCTTGCTAAAGCCGTGTAGAGTTTTTTCTTCGACAACACAGCACACTTGAAAATGTCGACGGTGGTCCCCCCTCCATCGAAAAGACAGCGAAGAGAGGCGCTTGAGCGCACTCAGGTCCAGCAACATGAGGACCCCAGAGCCCAGGTCGAGGGCTCCTTCAGGGCCCGGTTCGTGGACGGCGATGGCGCCCAGCTAGCTAGTGTGGTTGAGGTTGCCTTCGCAGATGCAACTGAGAAGAACATGTCCCAATTATTGAACACTCTGCTGCAGCATGACAAGGATGAGGCGTTGCCGTACAGATTCAAAATCCTCATCTCTGATTCCGACAAGGTCATCAATCAGCTCCCAGCCAACCCGGCTGACCTTCCCGACCTGCTCAAGGCCCACGGCCTCACTCCCTCGGAAGCCATTCTGAGCCTTGTTGCCGAGCCCCAGGCCATTTTCAAGGTAAATGCCGTGTCGAGGTTGTCTCATCGCATACCGGGCCACGGCGAGGCCATCCTCTGCGCCCAGTTTTCCCCCGCCACCAGTGCTCTGCTCGCAACTGGAAGCGGAGATTGCACTGCTCGCATCATGGATGCCAACACTGGTACCCCCAAATTCACATTGAAAGGACACACTGGCCCCGTCATCGGTGTAGCGTGGAGTCCCGATGGAAAACTGCTAGCCACTTGCAGTATGGGTATGTCGAGAACACTATGGCTCTTAAATGTTTCCCAGTATTAAACTAATCGGCTTGCAGACAAGACGGCGAGGGTCTGGAGCCCTCAGACTGGAGAGCCCTTTGGCAAGGTGCTCAGGGGTCACCTCAAGGATGTCAGAGCACTCACATGGCAGCCATATCATCTTTGGCAAGACGGCACACCCTACCTTGCCACTGCTGGAAAGGACGCCACGTGCAGAATCTGGAATGTCAACACCGGCCTGACTGAGCATATTTTCAGCGGACACAAAGGCGCCATCAGCTGCGTCAAGTGGGGAGGCTTGGGCGGCGAGAAGGGTACCGTGATCACCGCCAGTCACGATAAGACGCTGCGCATGTGGGATCCCGTCAAGGGCGTCCTGCTACACACTCTCACAGGGCATGCTCACTGGGTTAACAGCTTGGCACTATCAACCGACTATGTGCTCCGCACGGGTTTCTTCGAGCCCGGAACCCAAGTTCCCACCACGCCCGAAGAGAAGCTGGCGAGAGCAAAGGAACGCTTTGAAAAGGCTGCCAGGGTGAAAGGACAGCTCGTAGAAACCATGGTCTCAGCCAGTGATGACTTCACCATGTATCTATGGAACCCCGCTCAGTCCCAGACTAAGCCCATCACACGAATGCACGGCCACCAGAAGATGGTCAACCACGTAGCCTTCTCACCAGATGGCCGTATCATCGCTAGTGTAGGCTGGGACAACCATACCAAACTCTGGAACGCAAGGTAAGTCCAATATGTACCAGTAAGCTCACTTCGTCATGACATTAACATCGAGACAGGGATGGAGCTTTCCTCACAACATTGCGAGGCCATGTCGCACCCATCTACCTGTGTGCCTTCTCGGCCGACTCACGACTTCTCGTGACGGCTTCTAAGGATACTACACTCAAGGTATGGAACCTGAGGACATTTGAGCTAGCTCGAGACTTGGCAGGCCACGAAGATGAGGTCTATGCCGTGGATTGGAGCGTTGACGGACAGCGTGTTGCCAGTGGCGGCAAGGATAAAGCCGTGCGACTGTGGACGAACTAAAATGGGGACCGAGTAGCGAGGCGTGGCGATGATGAAAGCGTTGATGAAAAATAGAAACTTCTCGGTCAGGAAGCTAGACGGATTATAGAATGGGGCCGTTTCTGCAGAGAAGCAGCCCGCAGCGACCTGCCCGCCTATTGCATAGAGGGCGACAACCAAAAGTTTATACGTAATCGACTGGATCAGGTACTTGATGCATTACTGGATATTGTTCACGAAATCGAAATGAAACGGCTATTAGATCTATTTTTCAGCGTCTTCGGTGGCTTTTAAAACCCTTAATCCTCTTGATTACATCCCAAACAGCCAAGTAGAACACCATTCAGAATAGCCAGCATTCAGCGCACACCGAGCCCCCAATGTACCCGCTACGGATCACTACAACTTCTACAGTGAAATAATAAACTATTCACTATACGCCCAGCTATTTTGCGCCATCGCCTATGACATCCAGACTGGCTCAAGATCTTGGCGGTATCAATTGCGGGGCAGATGTGACGTCCACTCTAAACCTAAACAGGCATTCTTCACCGACGAGCAGCAATGTGCATCATTTGTAGCAGCCATTGACCAGACTAACTGAACCTATTTCAAAGCGTGGTGCTTGCCCGATCATTGGATCATGCAGTCTATGCATGGCTTGGATGCACGTCGCTGTTCAGTTTCCAGTTCTGTACGTTTATCTGACCCCCAGATTGCAGCAGAAAAGATAGTCGTATCTTGCTTCGTCGATTATATAGTCCTCCAGATCGCTTTGAGATTGCAATCAAACCCTATTCAATACAATACAAGTCCATATTTCATCCTTTTCAACACATTCATCTGCTTCTCTCATCTTTAAACATGGCACCTCACGACACAATGACTGAGACAATATCCTCCAAGGGCACCCGCCCACAACTTCGACGCGTGAAAGCCGATGTGGCATCGGTCGGTGAAATTTCCGACATCATCAACCAAGACGGTGGTGTGATTGTCGAAAACTTCATTTCAAAAGACCTCGCTAGTCGAATCAAGGCCGAACTCAAGCCTCACTTTGACGCAGACAAGGGCGATAAATCGGGGTTTTTCCCCAGCACCACGCAACGAGCGACGGGCTTGGTTGCCAAATCGCCCGCTTGTGTCGAATTAATGATAAACCCACTGCTAATCGATGTCGCAAACGAGCTTCTCTCGGATACGTACCCCCATTGGCTGGGCCGGAATAGGGTCACCGTTACAACCAAGCCAATCCTTTCGTCCACAGTGGGCTTCCGTGTAAACCCAGGCTCAGCACAGCAGGGCCTGCACAGAGACGACCTGTGGGTTCACCCTTCATCTTACGCACCGTAATGAAATACTAATAGGCTTCCACAGTGATTGGCACATTCAAGAAGTCGGGCCCCCAATGTTCCTCGGTTGTGTCACGGCAATCATGAAAACAACCAAAGAAAACGGGGCAACTATTGTCATCCCGGGCTCACACCTCTGGGACACCGAGCGTCCGCCTTACGACCATGAAGCCGTACCTGCTGAGCTGGAGCCGGGTGATACGCTGCTCTTCCATGGCCATGTATACCATGCTGGCGGTGCCAATACTACCAAGTGAGCCAATCTTTTCAATAATCAACTGATATGGATTTTATTAATTATGATACCCGTAGGAATGAGGTTCGAGAGACTGTGGGTATGTTCTTTAACCGAGCCCAGTATCGACCTGCAGAAAACGAGTTTCTCGAGGTGCCCCCAGAGATTGCCAAGGACTTCAGCCCTCAGGTTCAGAGATTGTTAGGATATGGTGTTGCAAAGCCAGGATGCGGCTTCTATAAGTACCAAGATCCTATGCGGGTGTTGTTCGGAGTTGAGGACGAGGAAACTGTCGATATGTGAGATTACGGACAACAGCAGTATACCATAGCTGAGATGAGCCACAATATTATATGCATTCTGAAATGTTTTGGCCGTTGCGCCTTATTTATTTTTGGTCGTATCTACAAATCCATAATAGTAGTAATTTCACCAGCTAAATGAATGCGCTGTTCATTCCCAATCCTTAAAGCTATAGTAAATGTACGTGCAGTCTTTTGACACCATTACTTGACTTGAAATGATCAAGAAGTAATCAGTTGAAGTATAAAATCCGCCTGTCAGTTCAACCTTGAGGATTTACAGTCAGTCTTCCACGGAGCAAAATGGAAGAAAGCAGGAAGCGAGGCAATTAAGACGACGAATCAGCGCGAAACTGTTTAAAATACTTCAATGAAATTGAAAAGTACACTAAAAGTAGAACTAAACTAAACTTGGGCCTAATGTATTATAGACGAGCTGTTAGAAGCTATGCGCTGACTCGCTGGAAAACTCCTGCGAGATCCGTACAGGGGTCTCGATTGTCCACCAGTCCCAGTGCAGAGTCCGGCTTTTTGTATCCCAGAAGGCTCTGCATGACTGGGGACATATGAAGCACCTTTTTGTGAGGAACTGCAAGAAATTGGTTCTCCTCCTGCCTCAGAGTTCCGCGGACGAAGAAGAGACCATGGACAATACGAACAGAGTTGGGGACAGAGTTGTGGCCGCCACCATGAAAGGCAGATCCCATGAATATGAGCGCAGAACCGGCATTCATCTCTGTTTGTCCCAAGTCAGTGATGCGATTCACAAATGAAGTTCAATTGAAGTTCCATGGCACACATACCAGCAAAGCACACTTCGTCAACCCGGGGCTGGCGGCTGTCATCCCATCTGTGGCTCCCAGGAACAAACATGGTGGCGCCATTCTCTCTGGTTGTTTGACAACCAGCAACCAAGCACGCAAACTGACTCGCCTTCTTCAAATCGAACGGTGCGGTGTGATCAATGCCGTGGATGGCATCGTCACGGTGGAGGGCCTGCCGCGGTGCACCTGTGCCAATCTGAAAACTCATGCTGATGCTAAGGAGAGGATCAATGCAGTAATTTTCGGTGTAAAATTCACGCGTCACCGAAAAATTCTCAGCCAAAATTTCCTCTCGGAGCTTGGTCAGAACTGGCCGTTCGCAAATGTCCGCCATGGTCTTGGATCTCCCAACCAGGCCAGACAGCACGTTGGTCTCGGTCGGGATCTGCGGGAAGCCAGTGTGGGCTTCTTTGTCATCCTCCTTTTTAGATTGCTCGATTTCCTCTTCCACATTCTTCAACTCATCTGGGCTAACAAAATTCTCCAGTATAACACCGCCATCGCGATCCAGTACGGCGAGAATCTCTTCCAGCGGTGCACTGGCCAAAAGCCGCGTGATGGCGACATTTGGTTTGTAACCCGCGTCAATAGGGGGCGGGTATCTTTTCTTTTGTCCCTGCGCCATGGCTTCAAGGTTAAGAATAATAGATGATTCTCAAAGACGATTTGAACTAAAGCCCGTCTTGGGTGCGGTACTAGAGCCGACGAGTCTGAATGAGTGTCTTCTCTCTTTTTTTATCAATCAGATCAAAGACTATAAATTGACAGCTTTAGATATAGCGATGCTCAGATAAGCGGCAGTTGATTTCCGTGATTGGTTTTGGAAGGCTAACAGCGACGGCTAATTAGGAAAGTCAGCAGCGAGCAGTGACGAAGAAACTGCATCAATGATTGGCGGGTGTGAGAGATGGTGTATGCCACAGTAACCCCACTATGATCAAAATGGCGATTCATGGCGAGGCATGCTTATCATGTCCGATCTAAGAAGCTCCACGATAAGCTGCGCATGGCATCTACGGGATGACTTGTTTTGTGCCTCTTTCTCGTGTGCTGACTTGCGATAGATCAACTAGGATATCATCTCAAGTACATACTATCGCAACACAATCCTCTCTTAAGACCTGGTCCCATGTGACATCACCCACATCGCTTTGCTGGGCCTTATCGCTCCAGAGCCGCTCCACAACAGCTCCAACCGTCATAAAACTCCGCCATGCACACGCACAGTCTCTGAACCATTGTCTGATGAGCTGCCGATCTTGCTCATCCTGCGCTTCGCATCCCGCGATAAATCCTGGCCAGCATGGTACCGGAGTAGCGATAAAGTTGTCTTGCTTGGCGCGCTGGAAGGCAAACAGCTCTGATATAGTCTGCTTCACAAACGGTTGAAGGATGTACGAGTTGAGTCTTCGAATCCGCCTGTAGAAGAATATCAGGAGAGCTTGGTGCATTGCCGAGACTAGGTGGCGCATGATGTTGCCTTCTTGGAGGTCTTGTCCATTTAGCTCCCACCGGAATCCACAGATGAGGTTTTCAAGAGTACGCGCACGTTCGGAGAATGATTCCGTCTGCTGAGGCTCGACATCTAGACAGGTGATTTGCGCTTTATCAGCTTCATGGGCCAGGTGTGTTACTTGTGAGATGAGATCCATGAGGGACACCGGAAATCCGTATATCTTCTCAAACAATGTGCCATCCTCTGATATCAACCGATCCAAAAGACTTCGATCAGCCTTATAATCGTAGAGTTTATCCACGTTATAATTAACAGGGTCACTATCGGTACATCCGGGTGATGCTAGAGCTAGTGCATCACCTAAGGATGACAGATCTCGAGTGCTGGCTCCGCCGATGCATGTTGATTCCGCGTAGTTTGCTTCTCGGTAAATGAAGGTGCTTTGTTCCAAAATTCGATTATATAAGAAGATGTTATGCAAGAGCTGGACCTTTTTTGATGGGTGCAGTTTGCGTCCGCGAAGACGAATGACTCGTTCCGCATCTTGCAGAAAATATCTTCCATTTTCCATTTTCCCAGTGAGAACCTGTAAAAATGGTCAATCAAAATCAATCGTCTCTGAAGAGAGACAAAACCATGGCCAATAGTGTTTTGACTTCCTTGGCCTGGAAAAAAAAGAGAGCATTGATACTCACACATATGGTTATCATACAAAGAAGGGTCATGAGTATATGTTTGTATTTGGCTTTGGATGCACCAGTGAATTCGGTTCTGAGCGACAGCTGTAGCTGCAACTTTGCAATTCGCTGGAACTCTTCGCCTATTTTCCACCAGTACGATCGAGTGTCGCCAATTACAACATCGCTTCCACCGGCGCTACACCAATCAAGATGAAATGAGCTTATTGCTAAGATGGAATAAAGTAACGCTAGCTGTGCATGCTTTACGGGTTCACCTATTAGCAACGCCGATGTAGTCTCGAGTACGGATGGATGATGCATTATTTTCCATGGAGGTTTCTGGTTCGGCAGCGGGGAAAGCATGAAAAGTGTATTTGAGCCATAGTGTTCAAGGAGGGCGAATGTGTCTTTGGGCACCCTTTGCATGATTTGCGAAGGCTTTAAAAACGGTAAGTGAGTTGATGTTGGTGAAGGTATTGGAGGTGAACAGGCTTCAGGTTGTGCCCCCTGAATCGCGAGGTCAGGTAAAGCCAGCTCATCAGCGAATCCAAACTGAGACGCATCCAGATTCAATTCAGGCGGAAATATGTCGTCCCAATCTATATCCGCCAATGGGTTAAAACTATGTTGAGCAGGGTTTTCATCATTCGGAATCCGGCTTTGGCCGGCAAACGAAAAACCAGTCGGAGAAATGACTTCCATAGAATCGCTCGAAGATGCGTCTATGATTTCATCTGAATTAGAGAAGCAGTCATTCGAATCGACCAAAGCCGAAACTGAAACCGTAGGGCTTGGTGCGGGCGGACTTGATTGAGTGTTCAATGCCGGTGGTCGTTGGGTTAAGAAAGCAGCAAAGGGGCCCCATGAAGCTGTGTCTGCCTGAATCTCTGCTGACCTCTCCAGAGACTGCAATATTGAATCAATGTCCAAACGTTCGGTGGCTTTCAATAGCTGGCGAGACATTGCTTTCCTCTCATTTTCTATGGAATAGCGAAGTATATTAGTCGCCGATCTATGCCATCATAATGATATGCGCCCTGAAATAATGATAACAACTGACATACCAGTGAGCACCGCTAGCCGACGCCTTCTCTTCGTTCTCGCTATTTTAGGATCATCATTGGCGCCTAAATCTTGTGCCGGTTTTTGGTTTGTAGCGATCTCAGGCTCGGTATCAATTTGATTAATAGGCAACCAGAGAAACCTATCAGCTGGAATCGCTAGCAGGCATTTCAAATGCAGCCTTTGGCAAGGCCCACAGGATGGCGTCAATTTATCGCACTTTACTCGTCGCTTGCGGCATGTGGAACAGCTCACTTTCGGGCCCGACGACTCCAAAGGCGACATGCTAGGAATTTCAGCATGGGTTGTTCGTGCAAGGTCCATCACCGCTCGCAGGCTTTCACCTTGTTGTTGAATGTGATGGTGTGGGATATGATTCGTAATGTCCCAACCATTGTTGGCTAGAAACGGGCTAAGATAACGGGTGTGAGGAGTAATCAACAACAATGGCTTTCACCCAATCCAAAGGCGTCGTCGGTGTGGATGACCGCTTTTGGAAAGCACCACTATTACTCGAGACTGGGCGGTCTTGGCTGGCAGAATCTTTAAGTATAAACGCATCAATTCCCTTCAAATCAACTTGCTTTCTAGATTTTAAATCATTCCAAGTACAGCCCAATCGCAATGATCAAACGTAGCCAATTCGAGACGCCGAACCCCACCCCGCACAACCCAAGATGGCCGCTATGAAGATGGAGATGCTCGTATGGGTCTCAGATTAACTGACTGCCATTGGTTGAGTATGATGGAGATTTATTGATCCGGGCAAACTGACTCAGCAGATGCCTAGGGACGGCGAACCGTTAACGAAGTCATCACATTCAACGCAGATTGTATTATTAAAAGAGCGTGGTCTCAATTGCTTAATTTACGAATTGAACCCATACATGATTGAATTGGGTCTAATTAACCATTAGTAATTAGAGAATCCGATGGTACTCCGGAAGATGTGGGAGGGATCCACACATCTCAACGCCCCCACGGGGTAACAAAAAGATGGATCAATGACGGTGTTGTCACCTTGATTTCCACAGAAGGAGACACGTGGGCACTTCAACACACAAGGATTGTGCAGAATATATGGACTTATTCCCACTTGCAATTGGAGTCATGTTCCTGCCAGATAAATGTCCCCACGCTGGTTGGCCACCGGCTCACAACAGGTGAACCCGGGCGGTTTGGCACTTGTCCACACCGGGGCTAGTGTGATTCAACTCTAAGCCACCATCGAGCCAACTCGGGCTCGCAGTGAAGTTACCCCGAGGGTGACCCACGCCGTCGAGTGCAACGCGGCAAGAGATAGGTCAAGCTCCCCGCAGAAACGTCCACTAGCCATCCCGCAATTGCTGTGCGATGCCCAAGTCGGCAACCCGAGCCACCGTCTGCGTCGGCACATGACCTCTCCGCTCCCGCCATGCCGGCTCCGGAGGCCAGCGGCTCCCTCATTTGTTGTCCTTTGTTGTGGGAAACGTTGGGTTGCAGAGGGGTAGCTCGTCTTAAATTCCGGCTCGCACTTCGCCTTTGTCTGCACAGGACGGACAACCGCCAAGATTGCCGCCATGAGTGATGTGAATCCCCTCTACCTAGGCTTCCCGGCCGACAACAGGGTTGAGCCGGGCTCTGTAAATGTTGCCACCGAGGCCTTCCCGCCCGTGTTTGATACCACAGGCGTGAACCCCGATGAGGCCGCCATCTCCATCATAGACAAGTTCAACTGGGCCTTGACCCAGAAAGACTTTGCTTCGTTGTCAAATCTGTTCCTCGACTCGTCCTACTGGCGAGATCACCTCTGTCTGTCATGGGACTACCGCGCTCTCAAGGGCCCGGAGAACATCTCCAGCTTTCTCAAGTCTGGATGCCGCATCACCCATGTTGAGATTGACCGCTCGAAACCCCATCGAGCCCCTCGCCTCGTCTCAATGGATGTGGCCAAGGAGGTCAAGGTCGTCCTATTCGTCGTCAGCGTTGCAACCACGCTCGGTAGGGGCCAGGGAGTGCTGCGGCTTACCCGGGCCAATGGGGAGTGGAAGATCTTTTCGTGTTACACGGTGCTTCAGGAAATCAAGGGTTTTGAAGAACCTCGCGCACGCCGTCGCCCTCACGGGAAGGAGTACGACGGCCTGGGTAGCAACCCCACATGGAAGGAGAATCGCCAGAAGGAAATTAATGTTGAAAAGAATGACCCCGCTGTACTGATCATTGGTATGCGATTGGCCCCTCCTCTCTCTGGCCGACTACGATGCTGACCTCACATGCTTGATTCAGGTGCTGGGCAGGCGGGTTTGTCTGCTGCCGCTCGTTTAAAGACGCTCAATGTCGAGACACTTACAATTGACCGCCAACCTCGTGTTGGTGATGCCTGGCGAAACCGTTACCGACGGCTCATCTTGCATGACCCAATCTGGACCGATCACCTCCCTTACATTCACTTCCCGGACACCTGGCCCGTGTTCACGCCCAAGGATAAGCTGGCTGACTTCTTGGAGGCGTACGTGAACCTCCTCGAGCTAAATGTGTGGACCCATACAGAACTCGTGTCGTCTTCGTGGGACGAGTCCAAGAAGCAATGGACCGCTGTCGTGGAGCGCCAAGTGGGCGACACCAAGGAACAGCGCACTTTCCATCCTCGCCACATTATCCAGGCCACAGGCCACTCGGGCAAAAAGAACTTCCCAACTATCAAGGGTATGGACGAGTTCAAGGGACTGCTCTGCCACAGTTCCGACTTTTCCGGTGCCAAACCAGACTCCAAGGGCAAGCGGGCCGTCATTGTGGGCTGCTGTAACTCCGGCCACGATATCGCACAGGATTACTACGAGTCAGGCTATGAGGTGACGATGCTGCAGCGTTCTTCCACCTGCGTTCTTTCGTCCGATGCTCTCGAGATTGGCAACAGGGGACTCTACGACGAGGACGGCCCACCGGTCGAGGACGCCGATGTTCTCAACTTTAGTCTTGCGGGGGCCATGACCAAGCGAGTCCAGACCGACGTCGCCGCCGCGCAGCACGAGATCGACCGAGAGCTCCTAGAGGGCCTGCAAAAGGTCGGCTTCAAGGTAGACAAGGGCCCGGATCACGGCGGACTCTCCGCCAAGTACTACCTCCGCGGTGGTGGATACTACATCGACGTTGGTGCCAGCCAGCTCATTATCGACGGGAAGATCAAGATCAAGCAGGGGCAAGAGGTCAGCCAAATCAAGTCTGACGGCATTGAGATGGCGGATGGAACCTTTCTCCCCGCCGACGAGATCGTCTTCGCCACGGGCTATCAGAACATGCGTACGCAATCGCGCCTCATGTTTGGAGACGAGGTCGCCGACCGCCTCCATGATGTCTGGGGACTTGACGAGGAGGGCGAGTTCCGCGCTATGTGGCGCCCCAGCGGACATCCGGGCTTCTGGTTCATGGGTGGAAACCTCATGCTTTGCCGATACTTCTCGGCCCTGTTGGCATTGCAGATCAAGGCTAGGGAGGTTGGGTTGGTCTAAAAGGGGGTTCGGCATTTGGTCTCTGTTCGTCATGCGATTGGTCATAGATTATTATTATAGAATTAAACACAACCTTCAAGAGGCCGGCATTAGAAGAACCAGATCTGTGTCCATCTCATTCCTTACCTATACCAACTATCAAAGTTCAAAATTATGAGTGATATGTTTCCCTGGCCTCATTAGAGAATAATGCGGCAAGAATTCAGGTATAATAAAATGAGCCTGGAGCTTTACCGCCCCACAGAATTCCGACACATCGGCTCCATTTGGGATTTGCAGCATAAAGACAAGAAATTCCCTACCCTCTCTGATCAACTTTCCCAGAGTGTAGAGCTCAAGTCGATAAGTTCAGAAATTTCAGTAGGTCTTATTTCTCAGGCGACTGCAAGCTGTGCGCTTGGTCGGGCAGATATAGTAGGGAAATGGTTCGATGACACCACCAGGGACCTCACGCCAGAGCATTCTAGTGAGTTATTCATCAGGATGAGAGAGCTCTATTTTGTGCATATCCCTTTGTGGGAATCCTTTCATCTATGCCTGCCTGCTATGGCATGATCGGGGTCCTCGAACGAAAGGGTGAGGCATACGGGAATACTGTGGCGCGGCGCAAACCGCACATGGATGAGCACGATGTGGAAAAGGGGCGAAGACTACGGGAGCAGATACATGCCAGCGCCGGGAACTCGGCCATTTTTGCTCCAAGGGCCAAGTATTTTTCCGGGGCAATGTGAGTATTATATCAGATCCCGTGGCTTGGAAGTCAGCTAATAAATCTGCCTCGGGCAATACTTCGACAGTTTTCACGTGGGGCTACATCGTAGCAAATGCCCACGAGGAAATCTTTGTGGTCAATGAGAGCCATGTCATAGTATTAAGCACCATTCTATGGTTGGGTGCAACACGACAGATGGGAAGCCATATCAAGGCCACACTGGGGATAGGCTGTCTCATCTGCGAGTTCCCATTTAACCAGCAGGATATGCTTCGCAAATCGTCAGGCTAAGCCTCGATTACCTGCCTGAAGATACCCTTGATACAAATATGGCGGAGATTGAACGTCACTGGGATGAGGCTTCCTTCTGCTGGATTGGGGGTTGGGGACCGAAGGCTGTCTTCTATTACAATATTCATTCGCCGGTGGTGATGCTAGAGTTCGGCCACCACACTGGCGTTTTCCTCTCGAATCGAGAACCGAGGCCATTTCATATCCACACCACTGTGCGGACTCCAAACGGTAATGACTATGGCAAAATTTTACTTCGGCACTATCAAGAACGTACTCAAGGGACTTTGGGGAAATAATGCGAGGGTATATTTAAAACAGTACAGTGAAGTTGGGATTTTAATGTTGAGCCGCTTTTGACATTACTAATGAACACTATGAGCAAATTGACATTCCTTATAACCCCAGCTTAAAACTATTGCATTTTATCCCTACTTAGTTCATATAGGTAGAGTTGGAGATATCATACTGAATTGGCCTTGGTATCTTGCGATTAGCCGGCTTTCAGTACCATTCTTACTAACGCTTGAAGATTTCTCTTTAATAATTCAAGCCCATCCAAGCTCATCTCTACTGTTTCGGGCTCAGACTATCTAGATTGACGACCACCGCACTGGGGTATCTTACGGCGGTAGGGGCTTGAACCAAAACAACAGGCTTAGGTATGTCCTTAAATTTGACAGGGACATTTCGAGAGGTAATTCAAATACTCGGATGGGCCACAAATAGGTCGCTTGTACCCCCATGTATCTTGGTCACAGTGGCGCTTTGTCAAGGCACACAAAGTTTGGGTAGTCAACAACCTCAACCTTGGCGCATTCTCCACCTTTCCGATTTGCGAGAGGATATCTACATTTCATTTGTCAGGTGGAAATGGATTGACTTTTGCTAGACAATCCCCCTCTATTTCATTCCAAAACTGCGAGGTTTACACTCTATTGCAGCTAAACATTTATCAGCAGCCCATGTTAACGTAACCCTAAAAAAAGGTTCACCTTGTTTACGTCCGATCATGACTTGCTCAAGCTCCTCTTTTGATATTCTCGAATCACGTTGCTCATGTTGCTTCCTAGATTGATTCTATTGCATAAATTAGCATTCAATGTGTTGAATAGATTTTCTGTAACCTTCCGACTGCTTGCGAGGGCGGAGGGAGCGGATGTTTAGTTGGAGATAGAGGAAGGGATGCATGAACGGTGTACACGCAATAGTTCAATTCACGGATATTGTCCTATTCATGGCTATTTTTTTTTTTTTTTCAATTTTAACATGTCGGATGGCTTCACCGAGGGGTTCGAAGAAAAATGGCTCGGAAGCTTGTTTTCGCTAGTAAGGTAATGGTATGAGAAAATGGCTGATTCTGGAGCAATGTATATTCAATGATACTGACTCGCAATGAAGCAGAGATCAACCAAATCAGAGTGGTGCATGTCATCAGAGGCACAGATCACCCAATTATGAGGTATTTCACATACAGGTAGAGTGTGATGATTTCACTCTAGCCTTCCTCATCAAATCACGAGTCAAGAGAGAGGTCAATTGACTCCGCTGGGTTTGCGAATCGAAATATAAAATACCAAAAGCCGACCCAAATCACAAGTCTTTCTTCAATTCATAAGCACCCAGCTCATTATCATCACTCGACTACTTTGTCAATCCGTTCTTACTCAGTCAACATGAAGTTTTGCCTCGTCCTCAGCGCTCTTGCCGTGGTGTCGGCAAGCACTATTTTTGACGATCGCACAAGGATCAAGTACGGCTTCGAAGATTACGATGACTATGAAAGAGAGGCCGGAACGGCAGCCTTGTGAGTGTACCCCCCTCAAAAAGATATCTTCGCTAACGAACTACTTCTCAGCATTGTGGAGCGAGATACTGGATCTGACAAGTGGGGTTGCACCAAGTCACTTCCTCCAACTTGTTACCCTCCGTGAGTTATTGCCATTGCTCCCTTGCTGTAGTATTATATTTGTTGACTTTTGTACACAATAGGCCTTTGTCAGATGATGCGGTGAGCGATATCCAGGGCCTAAAGGGTTTGGAAGTGGAGGTCATTCCCCGCCGTCGCAGACCTGGCAGGGGAGGTAAGGGTGGCAATGATCTGTGAAACTTGATGATTACAATCTTAATCCTCAAAGTCCGATGGGTCCTCTGGATCGCCTTAAACAGTTTTCTGTAGATGATAAATATGGTGATCGAAACTCACATGCGAGGCCCTCTCTCGCCACAATATCTTCGTTTAAGCTGAACAAACCGGTAGCTTTTGTGGCCTAGTAAATTGTTTTCTCCAGGTTTTATCTCCTTGAATGTGCGACGGGAGGTTAGATGTACCCATCTCCACGTCGTTGAAGAGTACAAATTTCATCGTCCCAAATACTAGAAATTGATGTACCCAACAGATCATTCGCCACAGGGCTTCAAAGATCACTACCAAAAGCAGCAAAAAAATCTACTAACGATTGGAGAGAAATATATTGCCACCGAAATTTAATAGGTAAGTACTCACCATTCATTGGACCAGACCTCCCTTCGCACATTCAAGGAGATTGGGGAGGAGCTTTAGCACACTAAAAAGAAGGGGGGGAAGACGCCGCATATATTTTTAAACTGTGAGAGCGTTCTCGGAAGTTTATTTCTATCTTTCAAAACTTAACTGGCGTTAACTTTGCTACGTAAATCATGATGAATGGACGAAGTAAACTCTTGGTATACAAAACCCGATCACGTTATCAACCGGAGTGAGATTTCGTTCGTACAGCGTGGATGGCAGCGGCCACGTATTTCACATTCTTGGTGTTCACTGTGAACCGTTAGCACTTGTGTATGCTCAATGTAGATTCCGTTTGCTTACAGCCCGCAATTGAGGCTCGCCCGGAAGCCAGCATATAGACGTGGTATTGTTTCCGCAGGACTTCAACTTCGGCGGCTGTAAGACCGGTGTAGGAGAACATGCCGATCTATTTTTAAAATTAGAAGTGTCCACCACGACAGGGGGGGCAATGGCTTACCTGCTCGGTGATGTGGACCCATGATCCCGGAGTGTTGAGACGGCATAGTTCGTCGTAGAGAGCCTGTCGCATTGATCGAATGCGGTTGCTCATCAATTGCAGTTCAGCCAACCACTCGTTTGATAGCGATTCACTCTCCAAGATGGTGGTAACAATGCTGGATCCGTACCTAGGCGCCACAGAGTATTCACTACGAATCAATTGAGCCAGGTTTCCCAAAACCCTGTCTTTAGTTGACTTCGAGGTGTCATTCAGGACAATATGGAAGGCGCCGGCTCTTTGGCCGTAGAGACCGAAACTCTTTGAGAAAGATTGGGCAACACACATCTCCATGGGTGGCTGATATTGGTGAAAGTGGCGGATGGCCCAGGAGTCTTGGACTGGGTCTCCGGATGCGAAGCCCTGGTAGGCGTTGTCGAGGAATGGGAAGAGCTGCTTTCGGTGGCAAAGATCAGCAATAGCCACCCATTGCTCCCGGGTAGGGTCAATGCCAGTTGGGTTGTGAGCGCAAGCGTGCAACAAGATGGCATCACCGGGCTGAGACTCCTTCTCCAAAAGGTCCATCATGGCGTCGAAGTCCAGTGAACAGGTGGATGGGTTGTAGTAGGGGTATGTACGCGGAGGAACGCCAACAGACTCCCAGATTACGTGGTGATTGGCCCAGGTGGGATCGGAAACCCACACACAACGAGGCCTCACATGCTCGGCCAGGAATCGAGCACCAACATGGTTGGCACCGGTGCCCGAGACGGTTTGTACAGACACAACTCGGGGGTTCGCCTTTCGCGGGCCGGACGGGAGCGGGAAGGTGGACGAGAAGACCAGGTCCCGGGCAAGGCTGAGGAAGCGATCGTCGCCCTCAATGGGGATGTAGTCGTGGCGAGTGATGTCATGGTTCTCGTGCATGCTCTTCTCAACCTTGCCAACCACGTCGAGCGGCGACGACTTGCCCTCGTCGGAGAAGTAGACGCCGGCGCCCAGGCTCACGCGATCCGGGTGCGTGTCTGCGCGAAACTGGCCAATCAAGGCAAAGACCTCATCCTTTTCAACCTCGGGGATGGAGGAGAAGCGTCCGGTCGGGATGGAGCCCATCTTGACAGTAATTGCTGGGACAGGGCCAATTGGGGCGTACAAGGGTCGTCAAGTGGCAGGACAGAGTCCAACAACAACCTCGCTCGTAATAGTTGCAAAGTGTCGAGTGTGGAACAAAGAATCAATCATGCAAGGGGTTCCGTCAACAGGCGGCGTATCTAATTTTAAAAATTTCCGGCTTGGCTCCGCTATCGGCGGCTATCCCCATTTTAACCAGCCTAGCATCTCAAGCAGCTAGTCAGTGGAGAGGGCACAGGCACAACGGGCACAGGTGACACGATTCCTGTCCCTTGGGACGGCCGGCCATTGCACGCCTGACACCTTCATGGCGGCAATGCCCCCTCTGTGGGTGAGGCTAGTTTGTGCCAGCTCTGTTCGGTCTTGATAACGAGGCTAAGGCTGCCGCTAATACGTCAATCATCGGTTTAACGCGGCTTGCCTCTCACCTCGGGAGAAAGATGAAACGTCATGGAGAATCCAACCAAGATGGCATGCATATATACACATGTCAGCATATGCCCAACTGGCAGGGAGATCTGTCCATGGAGCGCTGTGGAACCCCTGCCTGAGCCACACTGTATGGCATGTTACCAGTGGCCGCAATAGGCGCCTCAGCCATGGAATTGGCAGTGAGTAATGTCGCATGACACAAACGTCTGCATCGTGAGTTTTTGACTTTTCCTCCCATTGTGGGGCTGATCGGCCAATCATACCCAAGCTGTTGTAAGAGCCGAGCCAGGCGACACACTGTTTCGGCATTGAAGCCATCACTGCTCGGCACTAGCTTGGCATTCCTTGGTCTTGTCTGGAACCAATTGAATTCGCTCATGCTATATCTCATATTTTAACAGAGATTGACGCTTATTTTTATGCCGTCAATTCCCTTGAATAGCCAGGTAACGGCGTCTTCCAACATCGCCACTTTCGTCATAAAACCGATGCCCGAAAAATATCCGACTCGCTCGACAAAATCCATCGCAAGGTGCAGCTGTTCGCCATTCGAACTACTTCCTTGTATCTTCACATAACCTGGAGTTTCTTGCTATACCATCGCTATTTTTTTGGGTTAGATTATGTGACGTGCAAATTGACAATTATGGACTTACACTCTCAACTCCGGCACCTACCGATCTTGGCGCAAACTTCTTTAGGAGGCGCGGCGCCTCGATCTTCTGGGCAAACACTCGCGCGTCTTCATCGCCTATCTCTGGATTCAAAATCGTATTTAGTGGAAGTGATGGGTTAAGAACTGCAGGTCTGCCGAGTCCAATAAGATCGCAGGCCCCTTCTGAAATGGCGGACTCCATTCCAAGTCGGCTGCGAAACCCACCCGTCACCATCAAGACGACGTTTGGTAGCGTTTTTCTAATTTCCTTGGCAAACTCAAGAAAAAATGATTCACGGGCTGCACTGCGGCTAGATTGGGCGGGCTTTTCCTCGAGACCGCTTATCATCTATCAATGTTAAACACCCGGCTCCATGACAAGGTGTGCATATATAACGTACCAGGGGCTGCTCATATGTGCCACCGCTAACTTCCAAAAAGTCCAGGCCAGCATTTGAAATCAACACAGCTTGCTCAATGCAGTCGCCTAACTCAGTTGAATAGTCATTTTTACTTGATGGTTGGTGATCCACAGAGTTGAACTTCAAACCCACGCAAAATGTCTTGGGGACCACAGCACGAACCGCCTTGATAATATCAACAACGATCTTGGCTCGGGCTGCCGCTGATCCACCAAACTCGTCAGTTCTAGCGTTTGTCTTTGCCGACAGAAACTGCGCCAGTAGATAACCATGTGCTGCGTGAATCTGAACACCGTCGAAACCTGCAGCAACTGCGACGCGAGCCGCATGGCAAAACCGATTTATCACGTCCTCAATGTCGGATGACGACATCTCCTGAGGTGTACCGAATACCAGCTTCCCTAAGAGCCTAGATAGAGTATCTGCCCCAAGATCTAATGGGATTGCGCTCGGGGCAACATTTTTGGAACACAGCTTTCGCTTCCCAGCTCCGATGGGCGACTGCCGTCCCGGGTGGTTTATCTGTAAGATTGCGGGCGTGTCATTTCGTCGACATGTCGTCGCCAATTGTTTGAATGCCGCAAGCGTCACATCCTCAGGGATAGTCGCATCAATAACAGTGTCGCGAGCATCCCCAAGGTATCGCTGGTCGACTTGTACATTACCAGATAGGATCAGCCCCCATCCCCCATCAGCCCAAGCACCATACGCATTCTCAAACTGGGTTGTTGACGGCAGATTTTGAGCACCAGCCATTTGCTCAGCCAAGGCAGCTTTGACGAGGCGATTTGGCAGCATGAGGCCACACGGCAGTGTCAGTGGCCTTGAGAGAGGAGATGTCGCCATGGTACCCAGGTTAACGGTATATGATTTTCAAAGTATCTTGTAATATATTTTGGAATAAAAATATGGAGCATAGGATCTAAATTGTAAAGCCGGTCTAGCCTGGCGAGGTCGATTCCCCAGCATTTATCATGATCTATCCGGGAAAGCTGTGGGCTCGTGCCAGTATGTTAACTCACTCCGTTGGCTTCACATTTGGCCGGCTCCGTTCGTTCAATAATAGCCCATTCGGCTAAAATTGGACAATTTTCCAATTTAATAAAACGGCCGGAACGCATATTTTATCCAGCGCGCTAGATTGGGACCATGTGGGTCAAACTAGAACAGAGGCCATGAGAAGTTGACCCGCGACAATCGGGAACGGACCAATTGAGCGTAAGGAAGCAGACTTCCTCCGTCTCAACTTCCGTATGCACAGCCGGAAGACTCTCTGCGACTGCTCTTGCTTGGTTACCCCGTATTTACTGTCTTTATCGAGCGTTGTGTGCTCGCCGAGTAGCGGATAAACACCACTTCGTCGTGGATAATTAAGATGCTCAATCGGAGGCGGCACTCGAACTAACTATCCGATCCGGAATCGGGTCAATGCCTGCAGTTCACCCGCTCCCCCCACAGACGTCTCCTTCAGCCGCAGCTGAAAGGCTAGGCCCAGAGTGGGCGACTTGGATTTGTGACTGCTCCATCCTCCCCAAGCCACAGTTGTAATGTGCTCAAACAGCGTACATTTTCATCAAGACTACCTCGCAGTTATCAATGAAATAGTAATATAATAGTAAAGCCGACATTGGTGGTTTCAATTTCGCCTTAAGCTATGGCATTGGACAGCATGAAACAAGTCTGAAGGTTAGTCAACCCCGATGATTTCAACAGCCTGGATCACAGCATTTTGTTTCATCCTGCAGTTGTGGCGTCTGTCAGATAATTTTCTACAAGAGACTGCTCAACGAGGTAGTAATATTTATCGTTAAGAACTACCTAAGCAATAAGGCTCGGCGATGTATAAGACTGGAGTTATTGTGTAGTGTACAAGTGTGGGTCTGGATGAGCTTTTCTCGACGCGTGGACACATGTACACATATAGATGTATCGCAAATATCAAGCTCACAAACATTGGGAGAATTATGTATCTTTGGGAACAAGGCAAAATATTTTCTCTCGCAGACAAGTCACGAATGGGGGGGGGGGTGCAGGTGGACATGGTTACACTTGTGTAGATGGCGTGCACCATTACTCCAAAATGACTGCATCAAATAAATTGGCAATGTCGCCGACAAGCGCGAAGGTAATATCTCGGTAGCAACGGGGATATCGTCTCATCAAGTACATTATGTACTAACTCATATGGATATAGTCCTTCATTTGATTGGTAGCTAGCAATATAGTGCCTGATGAGTATGGCTTAATTATACGTCACGATGCAACGCTGACCGATAAACTCTCAAGATGCATGCTTCTAGTCTTGGTGTTGCGTCACCATACTCAACTTTCGATAAAGTCGTTACATCGCGAGGGAAAAGCATGCCATGTGTGATAAAAACGTCTACAGACGTTAGGGGCCAAACCCCCGCATCCTCTCAATTTCTGTCTCAGCATCTTTTCTATCTCACTCATCAATATTTTCTCACGTCCCTTAAACGCAAATCTTCAAAATGCAGCCTGACATACCTTTTCGCGAGTCATTGACACGCCATCAGGTCAGCTTTTCTCACAATAGTTGATTACAAAGGATGATAATAGGCTAAATCTAGCTGTCTTGCAGCCTCCAGATGAGTGGAAGCTTGAGCAGGGTCTTGAACCCGCCCGTTTGGGCATTCGAAATCAGAGTGGCATCAAGATTAACACAGATTCGCCTTTGGCATCCCAACCAATCGAGGCTCAGTTGAAATTGGATGGTGACTCGGATGATCCGAATCTCGTCATCATGGAGGAGCGAAGTGGTTGGAAAGGCTACGTTGAGTGGGAAGACTACCCAGAGAAGAAGGCTAAAGCTCGTCAGCGTTTCTCTCGATTTCAGTTTCCACCTCCTCCTGAGTTTCAGTTAGAGCCAATTCCTGCAACAAACCCGGTGCTTGAGGGCACGCGTTGGAAGATGTGGCACAAGGCTATCGGCGGTGCTCTTTCAAATGTGCCCGAAGAGAGCTGGAAAACAGTGATTAAGGCACGGCTGTCTTGAGGATATCCATCTCGAGCGACAAATGGCTAACGCATTATTCACAGGAGAAACATCCGGACATGCTTCACCTCCTTCAATTTCCATACAACGGAGAACCACCCAAGAGTCTCCTAACTAAGGATCCAGTCACCCCCAATGAGCTATATTTCGTTCGTAATCATGGCGGTATTCCAGACATTGATCCCGAGGCATATGATCTGCGGATTGAAGGGCTTGTAAATGAACCCAAAACGCTTTCCCTCAGTGACCTGCAGAACGAGGCCATATTTCCTCGTACTTCAAAACTCGTCACCATTCAATGCAGCGGCACTCGACGGTTTGAGCAAATCGTCGAATATGCCGGAGAAGGTGACGAAATGATCAATGCCCCATGGGCCGAAGGCGCAATAGGCACAGCCAAGTGGACGGGTGTCAGCTTGAAGAAGATCATTAAGCACTGCGGCGGGCTCAAGGAAGGCGGCAAGCACATTGAATTGTATGGGGCAGAGACTTACTTCAAGGGAGGTGAATGTATGAACTATGTCGTGTCTGTTCCTTGGTCCAAGGTCAAAGCCAACGAGGTGTTGTTGGCCTGGGAGATGAACGACAAGCCACTTCCAAAGATACACGGATTTCCAGTTCGAGCAGTTGTAATGGGCTACATTGGGGCCAGAAGTGTTAAATGGCTATACAGGCTCAAAGCGATTGAGACACCTAGCCGAGCACCGGTTCAAAGCAGGGAGTATCTCTACTTTCAGCAACAGTGTGGCAAACACAACCAACTGCCAACTAGTAAGTTTCAGCAAGCATCAGCTGATGAACATTACTAATCCGAGAGATATAGTGGGCATCCAAATTCAAGAGATGCCAGTCAGCAGTGCAATAATGACACCATGGAACAAAGAGGTCGTCGTGCATAATGGCCAGATTGATGTTACAGGTAAGCTTCACCGCATCACAGCTGAGGGGGGGGGAAAAGGCCCCGGTCACTAATTTATAAAAGGATGGGCTTATTCCGGAGGCGGTCGATGGCCAGAACGTGTAGAAGTATCTTCTGATGGCGGCTATGTCTGGTACCCTGTCCCGCTTGAAAATCTCTCCGCCAAGCACAAGTTCGCCTGGCGAACCTGGTCATGCTCGGTACCCTGTGATCATGAAGGCTGGACCGAGTTGGTTGTTCGCTGCTGGGACAACAGCCTCAATACCCAACCTATGGCGGTCCGGCATAGTTGGAATTGGGGTCTTCACGTTACCAGTAGCTGCCATAGGGTCAAGGTATATAGCGTCAATGCGAGTCGTGAGGCGACGAAGAAGAGGTTGGCCGAATTTGATCGACGAGGACAAAGTTTTATGCCCATCACTAGGCCGACGGAATTCCAGACAATGGCACTGGAGGAATATGAAAAAGCGTGGCTTACTATGGAGCCAAGAGATGTGGATGCTTGAACTGATTGAAGTTATTCATTTGTTATATGTTTCGGTTTCTTCGTTAGTAACGTTCAGTTTAGTCAAGTTGAAAAAGGAAACACCTTTCTTGTCATGAACGTATCAAATCTAACTTGATTTATCATATCAACCTCTCACAGATAGAGGCTATCATTTTATGTCACAAGCTCGGGTAAATTTGGCTGGCCCGGATCCAGGTGCGCACTCCAGCAAGTCCATGTCTTCTTTCATGCTCTGGTTTGCAGAGTAGTTTGAAAGTGCCTAAAGGATAGGCTGGTTGGTTCAAGTGTGAAAATGTAACGGCTGTTCTATGGACCGCTGTACCGTGGGGCAAAGGATAGGTCAATAATTGCTATTACGGCAATTGTTGTAGCACGTAACAACCACTAAGAGTCCCATACGGTTGATTAAGCCTGTACAGAGCCGGTACGAGTGATCAGGTCGTAACAGAAAGGTCTTATAGGTACAAACTCGCTGTCTTAAATGGAAAGACTCTTGTTCTATTGGGTGATATTCTTGAATCCATCGCGGTTTCATATGCCTTCTTAGTCTAAGCCCATCATGAACAGAGCGCCCTCCTTGTAAATAGCCAGCAAAGTTGTCTGGTCGGTTGTAACTCTCAAAAGCTCTGAGCCAGTGTGTCTTCAATTGAATTCTTTCTCTGGTTTCGTAAATAAGAAAGCCATGGTCATCCGAAGCAGAAATGATATCCCAAACCCAGGAAGGCGTGGGCGGCTTGGCTCGCTCAAACCCTATTATTGGGGTGATTTCTGGGTTGGCTTCATATTCATCCAGCACTTTTCGTGCGAAATGTTGAGAGAGAATCTCTCTAGACTTTCAAGCTCTGGTACCGGCTTGCTCAAGGCGCAGTTGTTCATTATAAAGGTCTTGCAAAGCCGTATTTCCATCTCCTTCCAGGTGCTCCCGTACTCTACAATCATATAGCATAAACTTGTGTCCCAGGTCTACATGACTCGAAATCACTGAATTGCTTCCACTTGGGGTCGGAACCATTCAGTATTTTTAAGAAGTCAAACCGGTCTTTCGTTATTGTGTTCAAGTTTAGAGAGCGGTGGTTGATAGAGAATAGGCGATAGTAAACGTGGTTCGTGGGTGGGCTTTGATTCCGGCAGTCTAAACACAGTCGGAATCGCGCGGATCGATATGAATAGTTTTCCTGTAAACTCAGAGACCAATCCACTCTCCAGTACACCCAGAACCAAGTAGAAGCCGGGGAATAGGTCGGTTTAATATATCAGGCAGTATTTATAACGCATTGTCAAGACCCATTAATAGAGAAATGCAAAACCTGAAACGCCATCGACACTAATGCATTATAGAACTAAGACCCTTAACTGAGCCCTGAGGTTTCACAGCCCCAAATATGTGATGTAAATGTCGCGTGTAAGCTGTTGAAGATTTCTCACGCCACTCACGCCACTCAATATGTGACCACTTCATGTGTCTAGGGGTCCAGACACTGTCGAATATCAACATTTTCACCAGTAAAGGTAGTGACTTTGGAGTATCTCTCTCTCGAGATCAATAGTATTATTCAATTCAACTGATACCAGCCTTGAGTAAGCTCGTACACTAGCCGGTAACAAATTTGAACTATTGGTTTTCAAAGGCTCCTTCCACCTCCACCTACATCACACTCTTCAGACTCTCAACCACTTTTGTATATGCCTTTTCCGTCTCTTCAGCTTTGAACGTGCGAGGGTTAGCGGGCTTGTCGAATCCATGTGCAGCCCCCTCCACTTTCACGACTTCGATGTCACGCCCAGCCTGCTCCAGCTTTTGCCCAAAGGCCTCTACTTCAGGAGCAAAAACATCACCAGAGCAGACAAATGCCAGGATGCAGTCGGGAAATGACGATGCTTCGGCATACATTGGGGAAGCCCTAGGCGACCTCCGATCTTCGAGCCTTGGGAGATAGCTGTCGGCGAAAATGTGAAGTGCGAATGCGGGCAGCGGCGCAATAGGCTCCGGTACCTTTTTATCCTCTGGTGCAATGGTCCAATCTACACCGGGGTAGAATGGATACACGGCCCTGATGTTGATGTTTTTGAACTCCCGTCTCAATTCGGAAGACGCAACTAAAGCTAGGTTTGCTCCCGAACTGAATCCAGATAGAGCAACCCTGTTGAGATCGAAGATGCGAGGCTGGCTCTCAACCCATCTTAATGTATCTTCAGCGTCCTCAACAGCCCCAGGGAACGGGTGCTCGGGAGCTTTGCGGTAGTCTGCGTCCAGGACAAGAACGCCATTCTCATGAGCTATCCTTTCGCAGAACGAATGATCCATGCCCAGGTTTGGCATGACGTACCCGCCTCCATGCCAATTGATGACAAGTCCTCGCGACTCACCTTCATCGTAGTTTGGAGGGTAATAAATCCAAGCGTCGATGAATCGATTGAGATCGCGGGACGGGATGCGCACTTTTTTGCGATTGCACGTTGCCGAGGGTTTGAAATGGGGTCGCGTGCCGAGATAATTTAGGAGACGAATTAACAGCACAATGGCCTTTAGCTTCACATACTGCAAGAAGCCGTGAGAGGCCATTGTTGGAATTTTATAGCGGGAAGGAGGACACTGGCCAAGTGGGGGAAAATGATTGGGGTTCTGGCGATCGAGTACGTGGGCGTGCCTTACATTTTATCCTTAATCCCTATTAACCGTCCCAGCAGCAATTGCCTGTCTAGAATAAGACAGGATCAGATCTTCACGCGCGCGTGTTCGGCAAATAGTACGAATCGGGATGCGGCAGCCAGTTCCCCACTGTCACCGGCGACCTTAGCACCGTCCGGCCATGAGTCATTTGCCGTATTCCCGGCATCATTTGCCGATCATCACCCCGTTGTCCTTCAGGCTTACGTTCAAACTCCACACAGCCGATCAAGTTACAGACAAGATGCGACCTTGGCGTGGCATTGCGGTTACTGTCCGACAGGACCACCAGCCATCTGCCGCCGATCCGTTATAGTGGGCGAATAACTTGCAGGCTCTCTGACTATTTTTCATTGCCCACAAATTTAATCCCCATTTTTTCTATCACAAGATCTAGATATACTACCACTATTCGATTGGCGACGAGAATCAACAGTGCACCGCATTTCATCAGATTGTTTGGACACCATCGTGGCATTTATTATCAGTCCTGGTATCGCAAACACATGAGTATTTCCCAACATATCAGCAACTCGAAAATGAGAAATGTCCAAGGGTTTGTCGCCACACTTAGTTTATGTATTTTATAAGTTATCACTAGTCTTTCATCGAGTTAATAATATAAACTGGTATTATTACTCCCTAAATTCTATCATATTTGCAACACCAGGGTTGAATTGGCGTCATAAATGTAATCGTGTCCAATCTTGACTACCCTTTTGTTCTTCTCACCATGTCTCTGCCAATACTGCTTGTTAAATGATCAATACCGAGAGCCTGTTAGATATTGAAGCTAAACTCGAAGGCTGTTCGGTAGTTATAATACAATATGTACTACTTCATCTCTTTAGTTTTGGCTCTTGAGAATGTTAAACTGTCGTGTCCCGTCGTGTGATGCGCACTGGGAAGTCCTCGATAAGCCAAATACCCTACATCCAATGTCAATATAAAACGGGAAAGAGTTAGAAAAAGGTGCGACTTACAGCATTGACAATATGCAGAGGCCTTTCAGGGCGAGCCATAGTAAACTCAAAACGTCGCAAAAGCTAAGGCACATGTCAGTCTCCCAGGGCTCTGCAGCTACCACGATGTAAACTCACCTCAACAAACACTTTGTTCAATTCCATAAACGCCACCGGCTTTCCCAGACACTGGTACTTTCCAACGGAAAAGACAAGGTCAACAACACTAGACATGGTTTCAACTCTTGCCTCATCGGCATTTAGCCATCGTTCTGGCAGGAAGAGGCTTGCGTCTTCACCAAAAATCTTTTTAGAGTGGTAGATGGCGAACGGGGAGGTACCGATCTGTGTCCCCCCAGGTATGTGCTTCCCATCAATGACATCGCCTTGGGGAGGCACAGTCTTGAAGAGCGGGCCGGCTGCAGGTGCTTTAATGCGGAGGCCTTCTTTGATAGCGGCTTGAAGATATGGCAGTTGACGTGCCTCGGCATCAGTAATGGGTGAGGAGATCTTGCCAGCCTTCACATTGTCGTCAATCTCGTCGCGCAATTTACGGTAAGCCACTGGGTTACTGAGGAGGCTAAGCATGATAAGGCGGATTGTGGTCGCAGACGTATCGCTTCCGGCAACAACGTTAAGCAGTGATTCCCGAGAGGCCTCCTGCTGGTCAAGTCCATGGCGGATAAAAGATCCAAGCATATCGGGCTGCGATACGGCATTTGGTCCAAATCTCTCCGCCACCTTTTTATTTGCCACACTTGGGGAAATCGTCAGGGTCTTCCTTCACGACTATGGTTATGCGAGAACTTACCCGATAAAGGCCCCAAAACCAAACTTATCGCTCTCCTTTGGCAAGAGACCTCGAAAAAGACGTGAGTGCAGCAAGGAAACCAGCGAGGGTATGTTGGCCATGACTAGGGTGACTGGAAAGAAGGAGCGAGTGATCTTGATAAAGTCGAAAACATCATCATCCTGCTCAACGTATCCGAAAGGATGGCCAAATGCCAGGTCACTGATAACATCTAGGGTGAAGAACTGGATCTTTTGAGCAAAGTCCATCGGGCGGTAATGTTGGTCCGTTGAGAGATACTTTGTCTCTATTAGGTCAATAAGCCTTCCAATATGCTCGTTAATTGTACGCTCTATCGACTCGTTTTCTTTTCCAGAGTACTGTAGAGAGGTGAGCCGCTGTGTGCCTTGTGGTCGTGTGTGATGAACAAAAGATAGAAAGAAAGAGCCACAGCAATTTGAGTGGTGTGGAACTGATAGAGACTTACCCCAGCAGCCATTTTGTTGCGCAACTTCATGTGTGCATCGTCATCGCGCATGGAGAACAAGTTGTCTTTGCCAGGCTCAAAACGCAGCGCATTGTACCCTGCATTACAAAAAGGTTAACTGGCCAAAATTGACTTGACTAGAATCCGGGATTACGACATACATGGTCCTCTCGAGTACGTTGAACGAATTGCCATCATGCGACGAAGTACCTCGGGATCATCCGTCGCCAGTTCATTGGGTCCAATGCGAACAAGTGATCCTGCATTGGAATGATTCAGCCCCGCTCAAGCACATTCAATGACACAGCCCGACTCACCATATTTTTCATTTGCCTCCTGAATGGCGTATGGTTGCCGTCCCTTAAGCGATTGCCTCACCATCCACGACTTGGAGAAGCCAGCCCACCGCGGTCCCGGTACGTGGGACAAACGGTACCAGGAACGCAGCGTGTCCACCAGCCACAGCGCCGCGACAAAACCAACAATTGCGACGGCAATTGCGGTTCGTGGGAGGTGGCTAAGACTGTCGAGTGCATCCCGCAGCAGCTTCGCGGAGAGGGGTTGTTCCGTGCTCATCTCGTCTTCCCGCTTAGTATTGGCACAGCTTTGGTTGGAGGTGAGAAGCAAAAGGCGGGGGAGTCCCAGGCCACGGGCCGTTCCACGACTCCAACTAACGTAGCGCTTCCCGTCGTCTGAGGGCGATTATTAATGGTCCACCCCAGATCGGAGCGAGCCCTCGACATGGCATAGTTCCAGCACCCGGAACACCGGCCCGGCCAACCAACACACAGCCAACGCACCCCGCGCCTCAAAAATCGTACAAATGTGCGGGCCTCGTCCCACATCCGGCCGCTGGACTCTCTTCCCTCCAAGGGACCACCCTGGGCGTTGCAACACCCACAATGGCAGAAGAACGAGGCCAACAACAGGGAGAGGCACAGGTCGACACGGCCCCGGTTCCCGCCCCGGGCCACACCATCCAAATACAGGACGCCATTGTTCGTCGATCAATCTGGACACAAACTCAGCGTAAAATCTGACAGTTGATAACCCAGGCCGCTGACAACAATGATGCCGATTCAGCCTTTGAGGAGGTAGGAATCCTTAGCTCCCCAGCCCATCATCATATTATTCACCGCGGTTTTGCAGGGACTCGAGCCTTCATTTGTGTCATTGTCATCGAGTGTCCTTTTATACCAGGAGGAGAACGGCCGGCGCTACCATGGCCTTAGCCGCGGAAGTAAGCGAGTCCCGTTCCATCTCCACATTTTACCCATCTAAAGTTAATCATCAAACTAATACAAGATCAGAATATGTTCTTCCTAATGACGAAGTAAGTTGCGCCAGGAATTATAAACATCTCGACATGTCCCACTCGATCTTACCGTTGTGAAACCCTCTACGCAGGAAGAGAATGAAAGATTAGGTAGTCGTTGGATCCAGAGGATTCTAAGACTATGTGTTAACTCAGAAGACTAGATCTTCAACACGAACTCTACGTCCGCACATCAAATGGAGACTTGGCACTTTGTCCCAAGGGTAAAGGAGCCAACCGTGTTCTTGACATGGGCACCGGGACTGGATCATGGGCCATTGACTATGGTAAAAATATCGTGCCTTCCACAAACTAGTAATGTGCTGATGTTAATATAGCGGATCTACACCCGGAAGCCCAGGTTTGATGCCCCGCTCTGTTCTTCTCTCTTCACAATGTCATTGACTTGTGCTCATGCTAGATTTATAGGTGATTGGCGTTGATTTGAGCCCAATTCAGCCGTCTTTGTGCGTCTTGTCCCCGGTGTGCATCTTATCCAAGCCGAACTTCCATGCCACAATAAGGTCTGTTGCACTGACGATTTGTTCTAATTGATAGCGTTCCCCCGAATCTCACCTTCGAGATTGACGATCTAGAGAAGGAGTGGACATGGTCTCAGAAGTTTGACTTCATTTTCGCTCGCATGATGCTTGGATGCTTTGAAGATCTTCCCAGAATGATCAAGGTAGCATTTGACAATCTCGAGCCAGGCGGTTACATGGAGCTCCAGGATATGGGTCTTCCTGCGCGCTCTGATGACGGCACCCTAGACTCTAACAGCCACCTTGCCCAGTGGTGCAAGCTCTGTTTAGACGCCGGTCAGAACCTGGGACGCCCCGTATTTCCTACCACCGAGTACAAGAACTATTTGGCAGCAGCAGGTTTTGAAGATATCGTCGAGGTGCAAAAGAAGTGGCCCACCAATTCTTGGCCGCGCGATAGGAACTTCAAAGAACTCGGCAATTGGGCATACGCCAATATCGCTGGCGGACTCGAGGGTCTGTCACTTGCTCACTTTACGCGTGGCCTAGGCTGGACACCTGAAGAGACAATGGTATTCTGCGCACACACAAGGAAGGACCTGAAGGATCCCAGAATACATGCTTATTGGCCAATGTAAGTATGCAAGCTCAACACCGAATGTCGTCTACCCTCAGCGGCATTCTTCCCTTCAACTTCCGCACAAAGCTCGATATTTAACACGGTTGGATCTTAGATATATTGTATATGGGAGAAAACCACTAAGATCTTCATAATTTGAGGTAGTATAATATAATAATGTCACCGCTACGTATGCCACAGGCTGCATTGGACCTCTTGATGTGTCAATTGAGGAAGTCTATCTGGGTCTCTTATAGCTGTGTGGCTAGCTAGCTGTTCCGAGCAGCCGTGAGAAGTTTGAGGCGATCTAAAGCTAGCTGCTGTGTATAGATCTATTTAAGGTGTGATCTTCTGGGCAAATTTGAATAAACCTAGACTTAGTAGTAATAATTTTAGATTAGTATAACTTATTAAATATTATAATAATTATAAAA
>NAGG01000612.1:0-19485 GCA_003031705.1 Calonectria naviculata
GGGGTGGGCGAGCGAGAAGCGGGGAGAGTGGTGACAGCCAAAGCGAGGCCAAATGGCAGCGAGCGAGAAGCCGAATTGAGCGAGAGTCTCTGTAGATCACCACCGTTTCCCCCGGGCCTGTCTATGGGTGTGCAGCAGTGACAGCCCGTCTCAGCGGAAAGCTACCTACTGACTTACTCCCGACACGCAGCAGGTCGCGATGGCCCAGTGATGGCTGGGTGATTGGCGATGGGATGCGGGAGGGGACAAAGCGGCGCCTCGTGGGGGATCGGACAGCTCAGCCGCCTGGCAAGGAAAAAACAAGGCGACCAAGAGCCAAAAAAAAACAAAAAACAAAAAAACCAAGCAGCAGAGAGTGACAATGCGTCGTGTACAGCAAAAGTATGTAAGTGTCGGGCCTCCCAGACCAAAAGCGCAGCTCAGGTGGAGGACAAGGGAGAAGAAAGTGGAGGGCAGAGGGAGGATTGAAGCCTTTGTTTCGTCCTCTTGCTGATGCCGGGGTGTGGCGGGGGTCGAACTGCGTCAGTGAGGTCACCCAAGACACACTTGAGGTACTCGTTCCAAGGTACCTGGCCGAGTCTTAGCGCCTTTTGTGGGAACTCTGACCGGAGCTCAGATCGCAAACAGGCGCGGGAGCAAGACGGCCGGTTTCTTTCTCAGCTCTTAATAAATCGCCCGCTGTAACGACGGACTTGCTTTGCCTAGGTGGTTTGCGGTGGACGGGGCACCTGACGCACGATTGCCCCCACCGGTGCACCGCAGCGAGCGAAGTGGGCGAGGAATTGGGTGATGGCAGTGATGACGCTGCTGTGGTCTGTCGCCGCCCGTGTGGCGTTTTTGCAGCTCGGGGCGTGGTCGTGGTGGAGGTGGGCTTGTGTGTGCGCGTGTGTACTTCGTAGTGGGTTTGTAGCGTGGGAGGTGCAGCGTCGATTGCGTACGTCCTCTGATGTTGTGCTTTGGCGAACAAAGAGTGTCCGATTTTTGCTGCTCATTCCACCCTTGCAATTGGATGGTCCCGAGCCGTCCCAAACCTGAACGGCAGCTTGGCGACCTTTTTTTTCCCTCTCTGTCGATTGAATCGCAGACCAGCAAGTCCAAGGTAGCTTTCCACAGCTTCGCCCCTCTTTTTTTCTTCCCGCCTAGACACTCCGCAACCTAGGCCGACGACCGACGGTGTACTGTAGGTGACAGTGCTGCAGGACTCGTGGCGATGGCACTCAGCTCTGGCTCGTGCGCTGGCGTTGGGGCGCGCCTTTTGGCTTGTTTTCCTTTTTATTGGAACTTCTTTTTTCTTGCGATCGAACCCCAAGATGGCGGGCGGGGATGTTATGGGGATAGCGGGCTGAACACTCGTCTTTTTGGCAGCGGGTGATTGGTCGGTGAACGATCTGCAGTCTCAGCAGGAAGTTGAGCCGAGAGAAGAGAGGAGAGAGGGAGAGAGGGAGAGGCGGCAGAAGGGGATGGGATGGGGACGAGGAGGAGGTGGGCGTGGAGACGAGGGGAAGGCAGTGATGTCGTTCTTTGTGCTGCGTGATGGTTGGCGGCGCTCCTCCGCATTCGATCTGACCAGACGAGAGCAATTTTGGCTGTCAATGCCGCATGCCTCGTGAGCGGCGGCGAGACGCTGTTTAACTAGTATGAGAAGAAGTCTAAGCGGAGCCCTCGGGGCCAAATGCGGGAGTTGGAGGGGGATGCTCTACTCTACAACTGGACGCGTTGGAATGAAGCGTAGAGCTTCCCATGTCTGCGTGGTTCCAGCACGGAAGCTCCCGCCAACCCCATTCACCCAAGCCAGCTTGTTTGGTGGAGTAGCGAGGGTTGCTGACCCAACTCTGATGCATCGTTCCATCCGTTGCCCTCATTTCCACGGAGGCAATTGCTCCTGGGCCCTCCCAATGGCTCTCCCTCCCCTTGCCACCCTCCGTGGGCATCTAGATCGGCTGCCCCGAGTGAACATCCAGGTCCTGTCCTTTCCCCCAAGCCCCAAGCCCACCAGCTCGCCATCATGCCGCCTATCTCACTACATTATTTAGGCACACCGATCCGCTGGGTCCGGCCGATCGACTCCCGCCTCGGGCTTAGTGCATTGCACAGGAACGTGGGAGACATGGGACGTCCAGCTGCTGATGGAAGCGGGGGGGCTGGACAATGGCAAGGTGACGAGCATATCGAGGTCGTATGCAAGGAGAGCTATGCAACCCCGGATGCCTCGTTCTGAACAGTTATGCCTTGTTGTGCGCGATGTACTATGCTGCCCGTTTGCGGCCATCCATGAGTCGAGACTCAACCCCCAAGTCAAGCCACACAACATCACTTGGGCCATGACGTCGAAAATGTTCATCGCTTGGCTTGCAACACCAAAGTCAATGACCATCTCATGACGCCCTCTGCAAATATTTAAACTGTGCATAGTGCCACTAGGGTCAGGCTGTTGTCCGTCTCCCACACACAGCCTACATAGACCTGTAGTTTGGTCCCGAAACCAACTTGTAGATGGACTTTTTTTTTTCTTCTTTTCGACATACATTGCTAAGAAACCATTCTCAAAAATACTTACAAACACCACATCCATCCCGCCATGACTAAGATAAGGGAACAAACAGAAACGACCTTCGTCAGGTTTTTCCTTTTCCACCGGGTGGTATTACCGCACCCTGATGATTGCCAACTCCCCCTTCCAACTGCCTTACTACCCAGGTATTTAGACACAGGTGCACAGAGTCCGGATTAAGCGATGACCGTTCCATGTCTTGCGCTGGATTATTGTACACACACCCGCCACAAATTTAGGCGAGGTTTAAAATCGGTGCGCCTTGTTCTTTGTCCGCCAGGCTGTGAATCCAACGTAACCGCCGCCCAGGACCAAGAAGAAGATGATAATCTTGGTGAAGAACCAGGTCCAGCTTCCACCCGACGAGTTCTTGTTCTTGTTCTTGTTCTTGCGCTGCTTGCTTCCAGACTGAGGCTTGGAGCCGGGCTGGTGGTAAAGGTTCTTGGCCGTCACGGAGATGATGTCGTGGTTGTCGCTCAGCTCACCAGTCTCGGCAGTGAAACCGACGTAGGCGATGTTGGGGATGGACGGGGGCTCCTCCGTCTCGAAGCAAAGCTGCCACTCGTCCTCGTTCTTGTACTGGAGCTCCAGCTTGAGCTGCTTGTCCTGGAAGTAGGTAAGGCGAAGCTTGGTGGGGACGTTGGCGTGTCTGATGCCACGAGCCGAGCAACCAGCCAGCTCAGTGCCCTTGCCGTCGTGGGCCTTGTCGTAGGACTTGCTTCCATCGCCGACCATGGCGCTAACGTAGGGGAAGACGACGCCAGGACGGTTGTTCTTGTAGGTGTCGACGAAGATGCCCAATCCTTCAAAGTTGTCGGGACCACCAAAGACAGGTCCGGCCTGCGCGCGCTGGCGGGTCACCCACATGGCAAAGCCATCGCCGTAGAGCTGGTTCTTGCCGGAAATCTTGAACTCAGCTTCGATCATCCAGTTGGTCGCGGTGAGGGGTACTCGGGAGTACATCCATCCCGTTTGCGACGGGCGGTCCGATGTCAGTCGAATGTAGCTAGGGTCCAGTCAATCAATTGCTCATTCAACGGTCGAGGGACGAGATGGCATACGAGTCGGTTCGCACAATGGTGTCTCCGCCAAAGTCGTACCATCGGCTTTGCATGTCCGAGTCGAGATAGGGCTGCCAAGTAGTCGTGTTAGCCAAGTGGTCGTCTAGTCGAGGTGATCGCGTGCGCCGCAACGAACCTGCTGCAGGGAGTGTGTCCTCAGCTAGAAAAAGAAGTACAAGTTAGCAACCAAACCTCCTGTTGCAGCCGTGTATGCCATTTTCTTCCATACCGTAATGCCCTTGATGTTCTCGTCATCATGGCTCAAGGCGCTCGCACTCCATGTGAAGGCGCCGAGGAGTAGGGCTGATAGCGAAGGCAGCCGCATGGTGGCTAAAGACGGTTGGTTCCAGGCTCTTGCGCACAAAGAAAGGAGGCCCAATCCGGATCGTGACTCGTTCGCTATGTCGAGGCGCACGCCAGTTCGTCAGTGTGGCCGTGGTTCGGGGTTGATTGTTGGAAGTCGGACCGTCGTCGTGACGTTGTGGGTAGGGGGATAACTGGCACCGGCTAGCATAAGTGTCCTCTTCACGTTGACTGGCACCCGTTTAAGGTGCTCTCCACTGCAGCAGAGCTGGCAGCGGCTCATTCCCTTGTCGGAGCCCTGGCGCTGGGGCTAGGGACACGCTTAATGCACCGCTGTGGTGCGTGCGGGCTTCACGCGCCACAACGCGCCACACAGGTTCTGCTGGTGAAACATGAGACGGAAATTCATTGATATTCTTGGGAAATGGAGTTTATGATTGTCATCACATTGTATCGTATATCTAAATATGTGCTATATGAGCAAACGGGAAGTCAGGGATCCGTTTTCATGTGTATCGCGTGTAGTCTTGTATAACTCAACTCAGCCCTGCATGTTCTACGTCGAATAACTCAGTCACTGCGTCTTGAAGACTGTGGCTCAAAGCTCATACACGAGCTTGACAGCCGAAATCTTTCCATCACGGTGCTCCTGGAATCCCGTCTCAACAGCACTGAGGCCGCCCGGAATAATTTTCACATCATTAGGTTTGATTTTACCTTCATCGATTAAAGTTGGGAGTATCTCACAGAACTCAGCAGCGAGCTCGTGGTCGGCCTCGCTGGGCTGACATTCTGATATTAGTGCCCACTCCCAAAATTGGGTATAGAATAAGACTCACTGGGTAAAAGACATTTTTATACCATAGCTCCCTGAAGAACCCGGTCCAGAGTATTACATCTGTAACCTTTGTTTGTTGGCTCACGTTTTCTGTGAAAGCCTTGCCAGGTCGGACGGTACAAAGTGAGCCGCCACTCTCGTGGATTGTCTGAGAGCCGAGGACGGACGAAGTTTCATTGCCAATGGTGTCAAAGACATATCTGATGTTTGGCACTGCATCTTTGATCTTCTGGGCGACGTCTGGATCACGATAGTCAAAGGTATAATTTGCCCCTAGAGATTGAACATGATCGAAATGGCGGGGGCTGCAAGTGGCGACAATATTGAACCCATGTAGCTTGGCAATCTGGACAGCATACTGACCAACACTGGCTATGATTCATTAAAATCTAAACAGGACATCCCGGGTGGATTAATCACTCACAACTGCCTCCCCAGACAAGTAGTGATGTGTCGGGGCCCGAATTTCGGTCAATACCCAGGCTATCCTTTGAGAAAAGGGCTAGACAAGCGGTTATAGATGCTAGAGGGATTGTCGCCACTTGTGGGAGGGTGATGCTCCTGGGTACCTTGAAGCAGATGCGCTCATATGCGACTGTGTACTCGCTGTACGCCCCGATGCCCTTGATCTCGCCTGCTCTTGTTAGAACGAGTGATTAATAGCGGCCTAGGATTTGATTCTTCAATACCTCCCCAGATAACCCCCGCAATAGTGTCGCCCTTCTGAAGGCGGGTGACCTTTGCCCCAAGTTCTACAACTGTGCCAGCAAAGTCGCATCCGAGAATGGCGCCGTCGCCGAAAATCTTAAGGTCAAAAGCCTGGACTAGCTTAAATATTAGTTAAGGCTGGAAAATATCCACGTCCAATCCCAGCGTACCATCTGTTGGGTTCTGTGCGACAGCTTCTACCTTCACAAGCACCTGGTTTGGAGCCAAAGGTGGGAGGGGCACCTTCTTCTGCACCAGTGCAGGGGATCCATCCTTAGTCCCAATGACAAGTGCGTTCATCTCTTTTTGGGTCATGTTTAACAGATACATAAACTAGCAGTCAGGAGAAGCACAGCAGGCAGTGAAGGAAATATTTCAAGTTGTCTCGACTAACCAACAACTCAAGACTCGATCGGGACGTAGGGGACTCATATACATAACTATGGATTCGAAGGTACAATACAACGGTGGAATTACTAAGGCATGAGGGGGGTGGGCTTGGTAATCACGATGACCTCAAAACCGGCATCTGCAACCGCAATCGCAACACCAATGGGTATATGGAGTGCCGGCCTGATAAGATGCTTGATTGATACTGTCCAATTGCCTGTGGAGTCGCAAGCGAAGGAGACATGGGCTCCACTTCGGGAGAATGGATGGCAACCGAGGTAAAAAGAACAATTTGCATCCATCCAATTGACAGTTGGAATTGATAGTTCTGGACGCGTGAAACTCGCCGACTGCTACTTTAATCTGTTGGCTGCATCCCCGATGCATGTATTGGGAAAGTCGATTAATATCACATGAAAAGGGTTTAGCTATTACTCTCGTGAGCCGGGTTATCTATTATCCGTGATATTGATTCTTGCGACGATGATAGGCTTCGAGGCTTCGTTTTCGAGCCAAGAGAGGAAACTAGCACAAACGTCACCACCCCAATTTGCAAAAATGGATTCCAGCGCCGTCAAGCAGGCCGTTATGAAGCAGGTCTTGGCCGAGGCCAACATGGCCAACGCCCGTGTTCTCATTGAGGTACATCCCCCTAACCAATCGAGGTTTTTCACACAACCCATTAAGCTCCGACAAAGCCCAAGTAGACGAAAACGAAGACTAACATATCTTGTGACCCAATAGAAACTCCAAGAGAACTGCTTCGACAAGTGCGTCCCCAAGCCCGGAACATCCCTGTCGAGCGGCGAGCAGTCCTGCATGACTTCGTGTATGGAGAAATACATGGCCGCATGGAACCAGGTCAACTCCGCCTACATCGCTCGGCTACGACAGGAGCAGGCCAATGGGCACTAAGCCATTTATACCAATACGACCCCGCGGGCCCTGGGTGGGCGGAATTATGACGACCTCTTTCCTATAGTACGGAGCGGAGCAGACCACAAGGATTGTATCATACTGTGACAATACATCTGGATGTGATGGTGTTTTTCCAACTTGCCGGACACATCGGTGCGAATTGCCGACGGGGAAAATAAAAACCATTTATGATGGGCTGGAAGTCAAATGGAAGGATAGATGATCAATAGACGATGAACTCGGGCTGTACTGCAGGGATAATGTCTAACAGTCATGTCAAACAGAACAACTCTTCTTTTTTGGGTATCAATTTCCTTGTGCAGCCGCCTTTTTCTTCTCCTCTTCTGCAGCTCGCTTTCTCGCGAGATATCGTTCCTTGGCGCTCGAAATTTCACCTTCTGTCTTGCGACTCTTGTTGGCGCGTTGAACTTCCTGGCGTTGAGCTTCCTCGTCTTCTCGCGTTCGCTTCAGAGACTGCTCCAGTTGCTCAGCAAGCATGCGAGATTGCCGTTCCCGCATAGCCTGTCTCCGGCCAACTTGTTGTCCTGAAACATCTTTCCGTGGCCTCTCCACAGGTCGGTCTGCTTGCTGCTGTGTTGTTTCTTTCTTGGCGACGATGTTGAGGCCGCCCTTTAGGAGCTGTCTCTTATCAACGACTTGGCCATCCTCGTTGACGGCAATTGATGCGCCTTTCGCATTTAGCTCCCTAACGAGGTCGGCCTCTGTCTGATCAGCGTCGTTTTCTTCCCCATTCTCTTCTTCTTGCACGTCGTTCTTGGCCATCTCCTCTGCTGCCTTGACAGCATCAGCATGTCTTTGTTCGTCCTTGTCTAGCAGCTTCCTGTAAAATGCAGACATCCCCCCTCCCTGATTCTTCTTCGCTTCTTCTTCTTCCTTTCTCTTCTCCTCTTCCTCCAGTCGTCTATTTTCCTCCTGCTGCTTGCGGTATGCCTCTGTGACGAATTTTTCCTTTCCTTCGTACTCATCGCCTTCGGCTTCTCGTTCTCGGGCAATTTTCTTTTCTTCGGCAATAAGCGCATCGCGTTTACGCACTTCAGCTGCCTTCATGATGCTGGACATGTACTTGGCGCGGCGCTCTTCATCTTCCTTGACGACCTTCTTCTTGGGCTTGAGGGAATCGTAAACGGAGTCGTACTCGTAGACGCTGGCATCGAGTTCGGCGGCGGCTTCGGCATTCTTGCGCGACGTGAGGGAGCTCGAGAGATCGCCAAACATGGTGTTTGGTTGACCTTTGGATTTTAATTTCGGCGGCTGCGATGGGGGGCCATTCTTTTGTTTGGAAGGTTTTGTGCGGGTGTCTTTGGAGGATGAAGGGGCGCCAAAGTCATCCAACTCGCCGATTTCTTCTATTTTCTCTTCGCCCTTGACGCCTTCATCATCAGAGTCGTCGCCGCCAAACATCGGCTTCCGTTTTGGTGGGGCCGGCCTTGATGCGCCAGGCTTTTTTGCGAGGTTGAGCCCGAAGGCCAAGGGTTTGCTCATGATGAATTCGTTCCCAAGGCTTGAGACGCGTGGATCTAATGTGGTCTGGCACGTGGGTCAAAGAAGGTGGTGATGGCGCTGGATGTCGTGTGTTCGAGGCTCGAGGTTGGATGCTGAGTAGAGTTGGATGGACGGGAAGCGCATGGCAGTGCAAAAGGTAACAACGCTAGTGGACGGACCTCCGCCAGCCCAGGCTCCACTAGATCTCAGCAGGAGCATCAACCCCATTTCCCTTCAAATGTAACGACAGGGTATAAGCCAACAAATAAACGAATATAGTCTACAAATAAATACTACTTCTTATCACCTAAGTAGTTAGGGCTAGCGGGTTTGGTTATTTCTTCGGGTTCGTCGCTTGTTTGCTTTTTTATTGGCATGCGTGTTCTTGAGAATTATGTCGGCCGTAAGGCTAACACCATCAACCTGGTACTCAGCAAACAATTTTCAAGCAGTTTCGTTTGCCTACGATGCAAAAGGGTTCAAGCGAGGAAATATTATTATCACATGGTACAATAAAGAGGCTAGAGATAATATTCCCCTCTTTCGTTGTTCCTTATCTCTTGTTGTAATGGCGCCATTGTACCACTTTGTCCCATGACCTGCACTTGGTCCCTTGTGGGTGGCCCCCCTGATAGAGAATCTCAAACCCAACGTGAGTGTGATCCAGTGAAGGCGCTCCCAACTGATAAGCTGCCCTATTTTTCATTCCTGTGAGAATTAAAACGGGTTGTTTCGCTACCATGGAACATGTCCTGGTCATAAAACATTAGCCCGTGATTTTGTAGGATGGTTGACCTTGTCATGAAGACGCACACAGTTGGCCTGGCTTCGAAAGTAGTAAGTGGTCTGCAGACCAAGACGCCTGATATGAGCGTCTACGGGCAGTCACTCTTGTATTTAAGCAAAGGACAAGGAAGGATGCCAGGAGATTCTTGATCTGGTGACTAAAACTATGTGCCTCGAGTCTGCACGATAAGAAGACAAACCGGTAAGAACAAAAACAAATCCTGAGTATTTTTTTTTCGGTTTACTCCAACGTTGAGAGCATCTGGTCATCATTGATTGTCTCACTACCGGCGCACCAGTCGCTGAACACGCTAGCCAATTTAGTAGATCACGACAACGATCATGGTTGCGGCGACAGAGAGTGTTACCTCTTAACAACCAAGTGCCCGCCCGAAATCTCTAAATCGAATCGGGCGCTCCACGTTTTTCCACCACACCATCTCCTAACCTTTTTCCTTACTCGTAACCGTTGCATACATATATCGAGGGTATCATGGAAGCCTGCTGCACTTGCACGACCGTCCTCTCGTCCACGCCGCCCTACTCCAAAGATACAGACTCACTGCCACAAGACCGCCGCCTCGAGTGCTGCGCCAGGGTAATATGTGGCAAATGCATCCATGTGTGTCCCCTCGCCACAGCCTCGTGAATCATGCCTCTGATACCACCGTAGAAGAACAGACGATTTGCCGACTACTGTCCGTACTGCCAAGTATCGTCGACCCCGTCACCCTTGCCCCAACGGCTGCGAGACCCGCCGGCTTACACTTCTGTGCCGCTGTCGAGTTCACGGACGACGGAGGTGGCGGGTACACCCCCGGCATACACGCCAAGCCCGAAGACGACGGAGATGGCTGCCGACGACGAGAAAGCAGCCCTCGAAGCCGACGACGGAAAGGTCGCTGCTGAGGATATTCTCCATTTCCTTGACCATAAACACGACAGCATCGTTTCACTGTCTTTGCGATATGGGGTTCCCGCGCCCGCCCTCCGACGGGCAAACAACATCAACAGCGATCATCTTTTGATGGGGAGACGGACCGTTTTGATTCCTGGAGAATACTACAAGGGCGGCGTGAGCCTTTCGCCGCGACCGATCGAGGGTGAGGATGAGGAGCTGAGGAGAGGGAAAATCCGCCGTTTTATGACGGCGTGCAAGGTCTCTGACTATGACATCGCCGTTCTGTACCTCGAACAGGCCGGTTATGATCTCGAAGTTGCCGTTGATGCCTACATGGATGATGAGTTATGGGAGGCTGAGAACCCCGCAGGCGGACGGGCGAAAGGCCACAGGAGCAACACGTCACATAAGAACCGAGGGCCATTCTGGAGGGGTTTATAACTTGAGGGCCTCATGACATGAGGCTTTGGAATGAATATTAGATTTCATGCTTCATATAATCGTGCGGGTTGTACGCATACATCCATTCGCTGGATACTCTGCCTAACCCGTGACTTCTTGACCCGATACGCTAACGCCGCTAACCACCCGATCAAACATGGCTTTTTGTACAGTAGTTCAGTCCGCTCACTACAAAGATACCACCTTTCCTCCATTAGAATGCCGATCGTGTACGGATGTCCTTTTCATCGTTAGCAAAAATACATGAGCCAGGGTGAACTGATACTCACAGAGATCTTCCTCTCGATCTCGCGGACCGAGCGATCTAGCTCGCCGGCAATCATCTGCTTCTTGTCGTTGGGAAGCAAATTGTATCTTTCGCACAGATCACCATCTATCACACCCTTCACAGGCGCGTAGTACCCACGGTACATGAGATGATCTCTGCCAGCCAGTGGCGGATCCTCGGTCCTCAGGTGTTGCTCGAGGTTCTGGAAGAAGTCGGCGTCCTCACGACTGACAAACGGTATGAAAACGCCAATCGTGCCCATGATACCACTCCACAGTAATACGTCCTGTCCTCCGACAACAAGGCTTGCCTTGGTGATGGTTGTGGGAATGTCTTGGGTGTAGAAGTGACACATGAGGTTAAGTCGGTGGGGGGTTCCATGCAAATAGTCTCGGGCATTAACGAGATGGAGACCAGACTGTTCTTCGTCTGCCTCTTCGCTGGCCTTTTCAGGGCAGCGAACAATGAACATGTTGCCAAACTTGTCACCTCCAGCAACAGATTCGTAGTCGACCATAGTTGAGCAGGTTGTCCACCTTGCTATCGTATCGTCGACAAAAGGAATCAGCTTATTCGTGGCTGATTTATAAGCTACAAATGTGATTCCCTGTTGCACGTCACCGACAATTATGCGACTGCCTTGGGTGTTCAAAGACACAATCTGCTGTGCCGCGACCTCAGCCTGGGCCTTGCGCAGCATTTGTCTCATACCCAAATCGTATAATCGCAGGGTCTTGCCGATGGCAACAAGGACTTTGCCTTGAAATGCTATCACAGCGAGAGGGGGCTCTTCGATCTTGGTCTTGTGAATAAATTCAAGTTCCCTGCCATCTTCTTGGAATCGGTAGATATGCAGGTATCCCTCGGAGAAACTGCGAGGGTTAACGACCATGTCTTTACCAGTACCCACAACAAGGAAGTGTTCGTTATCTTGACTGGCAAAGGACACGATCGCAGCACTCACAGCTGCTTCGTTGTTGTCCAGATCGACATTTTGCAGAACCCGAGGCTCTTCCGAGACAGGGTCAATGACATTGATGCAAGACGCCCATCGGCGTGTACCTTTGGGATAACCAAATTCCTCAGGAGGTAACACTGCGGAGTCGCCATTTGTAACCCCAGGGTCAGCAAGCAACTGTGCGCGCAGTTCAGGGGGAAGGGTGTTGTAATCAGATTCAACGGTGTAAAAAAGGGGTTGCTCAGGATGCTTCACAAGCTTCTTTGGTGTGTAGGTTAATGGGATAGACTTCTGAATCAGAGTCTCCCCCAGTCGATCAATATTAAAAATCCTAGCAAAATGTTGGTTAGCATTTTGCAGCCAAAACAAAGGTCGATAGAAAATTTGTTGTAGAAATTGCTTTCAGTAGGAACAATTGGAAAAAAATGCGTAAAGGCCTCATAGCGCTTTGGCTAGGTCCCATGGTTTCATCACGAGCAAAAAGAAAAAATAGAATGAAAGAGAATTTTCACATACCTCAGAGATTGACCCTGAATACCAACCACACCCTCTTCGCACTGCTCACTGCTGAAATTCCAACCCCACTCTAGATCTACGTAACTAAGTGGTGTTACGACAAACCCCTTAGTAATGGGATCAGAATATCCGAGCCAAGGTCGAGAGCTCAAAGCGAGCACACATGTACTTCCTTGAACAGTAACCTGGAATAATCTAACTTCCTTGGGTCCGAGAAATTTTTGGCGAGTGTCGGTCAGTTCACCAGTGACTTCGTCCAGGACAGTTCGCAGGTAGACGCCAGAATGAAGGCCAATATGGAGATAGAGCGTTGATCCACCGGAAGATGAATCTTCCATGGCTATGATTGCAAGAGCAGTAGGAGCCGCGGTAAGCGCCTGGACAGACTTGTTCTCCAAGGTCGAGTCAGGGTCCAAACTAAGGATACGGACCGTGCAGTCGTCACAACCCACTGCAAGGAACGAACTGCGCAATCGACCCTCAGGCACATCACCTAAGCTCAGGCAAGTTACCGTACCAAACATCTCCTTTTTCTCGTCATACTCAGCCAGAGAACCATCGCCGTCCATCTCAAAGTAGACGATCTCACCAGAGCTGAGAGCAATAGCCACTTGGTGAGCATTGGCAGTGGCAGCCACAATAGATCGATGTTGTGGGGCCGCCCATTCATTAACATGGCCATTGCGAATGTGTCTGATGCCCTTGGGATGAACCTGAATGAGGCCATCGTCACCTAGGAGCTGCGCAGCAAGTGTAGGGACGCTAGTGAGGAACCCAGAGTCGCTCACCTCTTCCACGGTCTCACCAATACTGAGAACCAAAGTGCCGTTTGTGAATGAGAGAACAATATAAGCATCGTACTGATCGCTTCTGTTGAGTTTAAGTGTCCAGACAGCGGATGGAATTCCCGGCAAGTCCGAGGAGACGATTTCGTTCACCTCCAGACCATGCTTGAGCATTCTAAAAGTACTTCGGGCGCCATTGCCACATGCGGTATAAATTTGAGGTGCATCCTCGCCAGTCAAGTTGGCAACTTTGCAGTCAAGGAGAGGGTTCATGGCAGGTATGCTTTCCACCAAGGCCAGATTCTCGGTTGGCCTTGGATGGAAGTATACTGGGTCATATGAAGCCCTAGGGTCAGCCGGGAAATCGTCACTGCTGAATTCCAGTTCCTCATCATCGTCTCCCAGCTTCTCAAATTGATAAAATGCGCAGTTGCCAAATTGACTGGCAACATAAAGGAAACCACTCTTCAGGATGCAAAGGTTTGAGGCCACTGGCACAGTGTCGAAGTACTTGATCTTTAGCCGCTTCACTTCTCCGGTGGGATTTTCGTCCTCATCCATGACCATATCGATGGTAAGCTTAAATAGATCGCCATCCTCAGTTTGCAGGAGAAAGAAGAAGGCTCCGGCGTTACCCTTGAGCTTATGCATGACTCCTGCCACGATAGTGCGTTTCCGTGAGGGATCCTCAGTTGCGCCTCGCCGGCGGGGAATAGCAACACGGAAGGTTTCCTGGTTTGAGTGACGGTAGGTAATGTTCTCCTCGCCGCAGACAAGTACTCCACTAGGGCCGTCACTTCCACCAGGAACCTGGAACAACAATGAGGCAGTTGGATCAACAGGGTCTGACCATTTGCGAACGACATGGTTCAACCCCAAATCCAGCTCGTAGTAGACGAGTTGGGTCTCCAACTCCTCCATAGCTTGTCCGGTGGAATCTTGATCAACTTCTGAGTAGTCGATTTCCAGAGCTGCAAAGACTGGGTTGGCATATCCCACATCTAGGGCGACCATGGATATCACCAACACGCCCGGCTTATGGGCTTCAAGGGGTGATGAAATGGTCAACTCTGCTTGCGAATTGCGGTTAAGAACGTACACAAGCTTGTTCTTTTCCGTAGAAGCGACGAGACAAGCTCTACCCTTGGGATCGCAGGCGAGATACTCTCCTGGAATCACCCGGCGCACACCGGATTTGCCAAAAGTTTCTAGGTGCAATCGCTGGAAGCGATTTTGAGCAGGAAGATATTCGATGATCGTTATCCGACCCGAGTCAGTTGCTAAGATTAGGTAGTCTAGAGAGAGGCGTTAGCGCGTTATTGGCCAAGCACTAGGTTTTCTGCCGATGGCGCAGCGTGTAGCGCATCCGTCGCGTCGCTTTCGAACATCACTATGTGACCCTCTAGAAGGTGGCTGGGACGACTTACCCTTGGAGCTTCCAGCAAGCCGAAAGGCAGCGAGGGAGCGAATTATGCCGAATATATCATGAGAAAGAACAGTAATGACCTTTCCTTGTGATGGATCAGGACGCAGAAGCGTCAACTGCGAGCCAGCAGCAGTGATGATGAGCTGCTCCTTGGTACCCGCGAACTGGCCAAGCGCCGCCTGGACGATGTTGGTTGGCGGCTGAACCGTCAGCGAGTATAGGAACATGTTCGACGTGGTCGCCATGTTTGCAGCAAGGCGCAGTCAAGCCTGCGCGGCTTCAAGGACTTTTGTGGTTGTCGATGGGAGAGTCGCGAAAAGGCTTAAGTTCTCTGAAGAACTGTGAGAGCTTTGACATTCAAAAGTTTGGGTCGTCCCGGAGGAACGATATTGCGGCGCAGCGCGTTGTGGCCCGAGCTCAGAAATATCCCACTACACAACACCACTATGAATCTGCTGAGCATCGACAGACTAGTCGGAGCTCAATCCCGACTGACTTGGACGAAAATGGAGCCGACTCTTCGTCGCGCGGCTTCAAGCCTCTGTGGAAGATGCTCCGTGTCAATTCGGAAGCAATTGGCCTCTGGGGCTTCCCCAAAACCTTGGATGAGAATATCAGCCCACCACCTCCGAAACTTCCATTCGACTTTACCCAAAGACCACCAGCGTTCCGCCGTCCCAACGAGGGGTTTCACGACTACAACATCGAACACGTCAGAAGCTGCGGCTCCTGGGAAAGCTTCGGAGTCTCCTGTCCGCTTAAGTGAGGATGATTTGTTCCACCCGTTCTCCAAGTCTCCAGTCCCCGAATTTCGACGCCGAGCTGCCTTCATGAGGCAGCATGCTTACTGCCCACACCCTGATCACCAGCATACCAAAGTGCCAACTATCGCACCGAAATCCGATGAAGCTGAAACGTCTGCCGGAACCCAAGCTCCCGCGCACGTTAATTTTGAATGCCCTGATTGTGGGCTGCCCGTGTACTGTTGCGAGGAGCACTGGATGGATGATTATGAGAAACATTTGGAGATTTGCGATACGTTGAGGCAAATTAATGAGGATGACCACGATCTACGATCTGGCCGAGTTTTCCACGAAGGAAACCTTCCAGATCACCAAATGGCCGAGGCAGCTATAAACATGACCAACTGGGATACGTTTATGTATACGAGAGAGTTTGATGCTGTCCATTCCGATCGAGGAATGCGACAAATTACTCGCTTGTTGACATACCCGGTGACGATTGGCAGTGTACTTCATGAACTGAGCCCATATAGTTATGGAAATAACGGTCGGGTAACGACGGAGGGGCTAAAAAGCTTCAGCGGTCAGTATAAATTCAAGTATGTATACTCATGGACACAACTAACGGCAAACAACAGCTCTGCGGTACAATCTGCACCCACCCAAATCTGGACAAGGGTCTGGTGTCAAACAAATTCAACCTCAGGCTCCTCCTGTGAGGCTGTTTATCCTGGGTGCTCGCGCAGAGTCTTCGCTGCCGCGACCTGCCTGGGTTCAGCTGGCCCACATGTTCCCCGAATCTCGACTACACCTCATATTCATCGGTCCCGAAAGCATGGCGAACCGAGATGATGAATTTCCTCTCCCCGAGCGAACCCCATCAAACCCCTTTGGCGCCGTCGTGGAGGACCGTGTATGGTACAAAATGAAGATCAGCACCATCGTGGATTACTACCACACAATTCACCAGACTGGGCACTTTGCACCATACGACCCGTACTTTGACTGCTTTGTCCTGTTCCACCCAGGACTGGGTCACCCTGCTAGCAGCCATGAATGGGAAGGAACCCTGCCTATGCTACTAGAGACCAAAGTGCCTATCATCAGCACTGGGTACACCCAATTCGACATGGAACGTGATGTCGAGTGGGTCAAGAACAAATCTAAGGGAGAATTTGATATTCTGCTGAAGCCTGGTGAGAACACATTTAGAAGCCTTCGATGGGACTTGAACGATATGGACCCTCAGGATGTCAGCTGTGGCAACTGGGGCGTGTGGGCTTTCCGAGGCAAGAGGTACAGTCTTTTGGGCATTCGCCATGGATGAATACGCGCTAACAAATGCCTTTTTAGATATGAGACGACCACCAGAGATGCCTAAACTATCAAGTAGAGGAGGTATACATGAGATGCTACGATGTGGTCCATACTGTACAGACTATTGTATTATTCTACAGCCAGGCTTTCCTTGGCTGCACTGCTTCTATAGCACCAAAAAGAAGAGATCATCTCCCAGCATTATAACATGATACGATCTGAAGCCCACGTATTTGCCAGCCTTTTTTTTCACAGGGATTTTTTTCCCTTCTTTTTTGTTGTATTGACATCCATTTATCCATACCGTACAGTTCATCAAATGACATCAAGTGCATTACTACACTGTGTATAACCCTCAATCAACCTTGATGATGCCTGTCCTGGGTGGTCGGGAAGCTAATGCACGTGCCCGGCAGCGCACGGATCAAGCGGGCCAGGCCGCGCCGCACAGTGAGAGTCAGGGAGGGAGCTGGACACTGTCATCCAACCGGCTGCATGTTGGTCTGCGACCCAGTATCAACTTCAGCTCTTCCACCGTCGTGACGCCGAAGACTACTCCACGACGACATCTCCTGTTCAACACGATACCGACGCCGACTCCGACTACGACCCGACGCCGGCCCGGTGCCATGGCCAAATAGCTCCGGGCGACAACACCGGTTATGGCCGCCCCCGCCGCTCCCACTCGGGCTTCGATCCCACGTCCCAAGACGGCCTCCCCAGGTCCCGATGCGCCACCCTCAGCTGCTACTCGCCGCCCAAACCGTTCTGGTGTGGTCGACCCCCTCTCAGATAGAGCTACAGCTCTCCTGATACGCCGCACGTTATGCTCCCAACAACTCGGCGACAAGGCACGCGATGCCCAAGTTCCAATTGATCAGCTTCTCCCCCCCTTGACGAGTCGAAATGACATGGACCTTCAGCTCTATGCCTTTCTAGCCATTATTTTACGCGAATTTGTACAGAGTTGGTACAGCAGGATTACGACAGACGAGAACTTCGTGGCGGAAATCATTCATATTATTGCGCACTGCTCTCGGGCGTTGGAACAGAGGTTTCGGAAAGTTGACCTCGAGAGCCTGCTTTTGGATGAAATTCCGGATTTACTAGACCAGCACATCACCGGTACGTCTAGTCCTTTACGCAATCCAAGACACCATCTGACCATTCCCAGCTTATCGAACTGCCCATCATGCCATCTCACGACCGCCCATCGTTGCAGATCCCCGAGACGTCTATCATGCTCTGTGTCCGCTTCCGCATCTGAGTCCTGTACCTCGTTCTGGTGACCCGGTTGCAGCATCTGATCAGCAGAAAAATGAGGCGTTATACCGTCAGCTACTAGTCCAGGGCGTGCTATCCATCCTTCTGCCCACCGAGGACCTGGAGAACCCATGTCTCACAGCACTGGTCGAGCAAATCTTTTCTGAGCTCATCATTGGTAACGTGATAGCCAATAAAGCATCGCAGCCCTGGCTTCTATACGAGGGGATTTGCATTGCTGCAAGGGTGATTCGAGAAAAGAGAGAACAGGGTCGGAAGAGCACCACGGCTGGTGCACCGTCATTGGACGTCAAGATGCATGAAAAGGGCGGCCGAGGCTGGTCCATCCGAGGACTTTTCCTCGGACTGATTCAGCTCGGCATGCTACTAGCCGGATCGATTCGATTCATCGCCACAACGCTCGTCATGGCCTCATCTTTACCTCCTAGATCCACGCCCATTGACGAAAAGGGAGTTGTGACAGATCACGGCGAGTCAGACAAGTCCTTATCGGGACCGGAGCCTTCTGGATTCGTCAAAATGCCGATTCTATCATTTCGAATCTGGTCGTGCCTGGGAAACCTAATTGAAATGGACTCTCGCATGCCGTGGCTTGACGGCTTTCTATCACTATTACAGCTCGGGGCAGTCCATGGGCCTGGACGAATGGCTGGCCTCGATGGGCCTGTTGACAGGTAAGATATGCTAGTCTCGTCAGTTTTCAAATCCCTCCATGAGTGCTCCCTCAATCCCCTTTGATCAACTCGCATGAATCCAGAGTCACTGGACTATCGATTGCTCCAGTGAGCATCGAGAACCAGCATATATGGGCAAAGCCGAAAACAGTCGGGCCGCCCAGGCATCAATAGCGGCCCATGGCCGTCTTACGCAGTTCCGGAGTGGTCAGATTGCCGGGATCGTGTGACGAGCAATTGTGTCTACCCAGAGCTCGGTGGTTTTCAGGTGGACTGAATGGGTCTCGGAGGGGCGGTGGCCAATGGAATCGCCCAAACGGCCATCTCGCAGCCGATTGCTCGACACGCTGCGCCAGGTCGGCGAAGCCATCCACCAAGAAGTCGAGTTTACGCGCCCGGACTTAACCGGGATGTCAGCTACCCTCGCCGGACCACATGCTTCTGCCACCAGACGAGAGCGCTGCAAGGATACAACGTTGAGCTTGTTTTAGCTCCCGCCTCGCTCCGCGCCACCCGAGCTTCAACACTGTCTGTGGGAGCGGGCTCACCATGGCGGACTGTATGTCTCTGCTTGTTGGTTCTGTTGGCTGTGCTAGTCCGAGCGCTGCGGCGACTTGAGCAGCAAAGACAGGTGCAAGCAGGGGCTAGTCGTGTGGATCGGAGCGGCAGTGATCCATGTCAAGCCAAGGCGCTGCCCGCATGTATGAGGCTTGCTGCACGACTCCAAGACTGGGCACCGCCATGCTTGCTTGCTTTGCAATATTGCACACCACCTTGTCAGCTGCGGCCGCGGTGACGGCCACACGCACATCCACATCGGCTGCCGTGTAATCTCGCAGCCATGCAGCAGCAGACACGCATCCGATGCTCTGCGCTGCATATTTCCCCGCACCCGACGTCTGGCCACCCCTGTTGACAACTTCTTCCTCGTCTCTCTTGTCTCAAACTTGGCGTTGCAGATCTACGATCCCACCTCACCGTCCGTTGGCCGCTGATGCCCAATGGACGATTAACAGCCTCGTGCTATTCCTCTCCGCCTCGGCCAGACCCAACATGCTATGCCATACCCCCCCATACCCCTCCTCCTCTGCCG
>NAGG01000613.1:0-34613 GCA_003031705.1 Calonectria naviculata
CTGCTGCCAAGGGCCCTTGGCAGTGGCAGGGCTAACTACCGCGACCAATGAACCCTTGAATAATGATACGAAATATGCAAGCACGTTCACTCTCTCATACGTTTGGGGCGTCTGTGTCGCCAACTTTTCACCCTTACGGCCTAGATGGCTTCAAACTTCAATCTCAACCCAACTTGCCAAAATTAAGGCAAAAGCCGTGCCGTGTATTTTTGCCTCGTATTTTATCATTTCGTAACATTGCGAAAGAAGTATATCCCGCAAGAGATCCTTTTTACGTTAGAAAAACTGAAAGTGTTTCAAGCGAAGTTGGGTCCACATTGAGAAAAAAGGATAGAAAATTCAACTAAACAATGACAAGCGAAAAGCATTCTGGAAACCCATTTTTTCCCGGACACTGATGGCCTAGCTTATACAATGACTCTCAGCCACCAAGTCAACATGCATGCACTTCATGTTTGGCGAGAAAAAGCGAAATCAAACGAGGAAAAAGTCTCGTCTTTATTTCCCTTCTTCTCAAGGCTATTTCAACAACAACCAAGAGAACCTTTAGAGTTCTGTAAACTGCTTTTGCGTTGCAAAAGGACACATCCCTCTCCTCTGTCATGGGGACGGCCGAATGCAAGTTGGGAATGACTCGAAAGTAAGCCGTGATAACGAACGACCAAACAATGGACTAGATTAACTTGGAGCTCGATATCCAAAGACAACTCAGAGGCAAGAGAAAGAAACACAAGAACAACTTGGAGTGTTTGAGAATAGCGATGTCGACGGAAACATCGACGGCGGGACAATGGCGACCCAGTAACAACGACCTCAACAGCAAATGAACCCATTTGAGCAGAAGTACCAGAATAAAGCAAATATATCACATAAAAGGATCGTCCAAAACCTTGCTTTCAAGTATAGAACACCAAATCGAATCCTATCAAGGGTCTTAGAGATGGCCAAGCAATCATCGTCAGCTCAGCCACAACAGCTTGTTAAGTATACTCGGAACGCGCATCTTCCTACTGCGCACAACATACAAATCTTTGGTGCGGACTCCAAAGCGTCTACCTAGAGGTAGGCAATGTCGTAGAGCCTCACAGCTTAACTTGGATATCATCTTGACGGCTTGACTCTCAGCAAATCAACTTGTAGTGCAATTTGTAACGTACCTGATATTCATAACCAGGCCAGCCTTCACTTTTGAGAGCTTCCCCCATTATGATTCCAGTGGAACCCTGGTGACTTAGCATTAGAAAGGCAGTTTAATAGTGGTTCAAGTAACGCCGTCAAGTCGAGCAATTTACCCTACAGCCAACTTGGCGCCCAGAGATAAAAGGGAACCAATTTGTTAATTAGATAGAAATCATCAATCATTTCTTGACCAAAACTTTCAGTTACAACTTGAATTTATATTTTCTAACTGTCCTTACCAGCTAGCCCGAGGGCCAACTGCAACTATGATAACCTGAATTGAGTTCCAGAGACACTAGCCAACCAAACGGCATCTGGCTAATTGCACTATGAATATCATTTTGTCATAATTTCTCTTGTTGCTATCCTGCAATATCATTAGCCTTTGTAAGTAACAGAAAACCACCTGACAGGGAGGCTAGAGATACCTCAGCTGTCTGCACAGCTATTTGACTTGCGTATGTTTTTTCCAGTCATCGAGGCATATATGTTAGTTGGCGAAACTGGCCAACGACAGAACTTGTGCTAGTTAGTGTAAACCTTGATAGCATCGCTCTGGAGAGGCAGTGTGATGGGGCTCACTTGCAATGTTAATTGGACCTATTCTACAGGAGGTGGTATTCATCATAACAAGCAGGCTAATGTATGGCGACTTCTAAAGGTTTGGTGCATAAGTTGATAATGTCCTGAAGTTGAAGATATGAGTCCATTGCTATTACACTAGGGAAAGGGATCGTGGGGCTAGAACAGCGACGCTGATGTAGAATTCTCGACGCTCGGTTGGGACCAATTGAGACAGACCCTGGAAAATGGCGCGTGAGTTAGTAAAAAACGTCCAGCTTTTGCTTACAACAAACAGTACTGCTATTTCTAAAGTTGTAGAAACACAAGGATCGTTCGATGACCTCGTTACCTTGCTGTTTTCCATATTTTAGAGAAGATCTGACCCCTGACTCTTGTGCTTTGCATTATTTTCACCTTTCTGTCTGGTCATTGTTCTTTCCAATGGCCATACTCAGCACACCCACCAAGATAAGCACGTTTAATGGCGGCTCGCATTCCTAGTTCATCACCGGGGCGATTACATAACACGAGGCTCTCATCAGGCTGCGTACACTTGCCGTTGGGAACGTGATTTGTTGATGCCCCCACCATCTGGATCTACTATCAGCGGGGAAAAAAATGGTATATTTGCAGTGTTAATGCGACTACCGTAGTGGGCGGCAGTAGAAGGGGAGAAACTCTGCCATCCAACGACGACTGCAAATAGAAAGTCGGCCACTTAACGTTTTCTTTTGCGACTGCTTCTCCTACTATGAAAGAAAATGATAAATTGGGCAAAGCCTGAAAAAGGCGGACTGATGGACTAGCGCAATGAACCAGCACGTGCTAGATTTGTTCGTTCTTGGGATGGTGCCCATGCAACTGTCGCGAGCAGTCTGCTTTATGCATGCTAAGACATGCCCTTCGGCCTTTAATATAAAGTCGAAGGCTTGTAGTGGTTTGTGGAGAGCTCATGGCCGAAGGCCAGCTTTGCTGGAAGTGTGTCCGGCTTCACTTTCAGTCCTTGCAAATCCCGTCAATACGTATAAGGTGCGACGGACCGACATTTGCAAATTCAGCGGCCAAAGGAAAGGCCGCCCAGAAAATTGCGGGTTTGCTGGCTCTAATCACTGTGTCATGAAACGAGGTTCCAAAACTCCGATAACGCGAGTATTACTTCTCAATTGCCACTGCCTTTCCGCGTCGTTAATCTAGGCGGTAAAATAATAACAGTATTTTATAATATAAGAATAAATCTTCATGTCATTCTATACAAGGTAATATTTACTGGCTTAACTTTTTTTGTATTTATTGTGTAATTTAATTGGCGTTAGCTCTAACCCTCATTTCTGGCTCATGTTACAAGTATGCGACAAAGGTCTGGGATCAGCGCATGGTGGCTACACATAATTATCAAGAAAGATTTTCCTCATTTATTCGAACAAAATAAAACAAGTCAAATAAATTACAGACAATTGTGATGTTCGTAAAGTTGTTGTTTCTTTGAGGAAAGGAACGACTCGACCTGGCGCTTGACCAAGGAGTAGACTATGACAAGCTTTCCAAATCTTTGGTACGAATGCCCTCGTCCCAGGCAATAGAAGATAAAATTTTAGATAGAAATGCAGCTCAGTAAAACTGCCGTCGAGCTTAGTGCATTCCTTCATCGCACACAACACAATTCATCAATATCGCATCTATCAAGGTCGCATCTCTCAGAGCATAACACAATATTACCTACACTCGCCTCGTCATATACGAAGGCGACACGCCTCCAGCAACCGACACCGCGATCAGGAACATCAATCGGAAGGTACAGGCCACAAATTACAGACCATAAATGTCACGAGCCCATGAAAAATACTTTAGGTTATGTTTTGGAATGATTCCCGACTTTTGGTGTATTATTGACAACAAATGCGCCCAATTTATCCATCCAAACAATAAAAAGAAATAAGAAAAAAGCTTAATCGCTCTAGGTGATAGAAGATATTAACTTGATTGATCGGGGGTCTCTGCACCCTGGCTGACTGGGGGAACTTGTAGACTCCGGCTGCACAGCTTGACCTTCAGACGCATGGACAATACGGTAATCGGAGTTGGAGTCGATGTTAACCCGTTTTAGGGTAACTGGTTCCCTGTTGTCGGAGTCAGGGGATAAGGCTCTCTTGTTAGCCCGCTTTCCGGCGGCTTCTTCGTCCGCGTGGTCGTTCGCTGTGGCCTGGCTCGGGACGCTTGGAAGCGACACCGCATGCTGGTCTGCCCTGACGGCCTGGATATGAGATTGTTCGCCGCTACTAGTGGCTGAGATGTGAGAGATTAGATTGCCGACTTGGCCTCTTTCTGTAGCATCGCTATCCGAGTCTTTGGAGTCCTCACCGACCAAGGCGTTGGAGGGCGATTTTGCTACCGAACCTGTCTCGGTTTCTTCGCTGTCAGATCCATCGGGAGAACTGTCGCCATTTCGCCATTCTGAATTTGAGAGGAGAAACTGGTAGCATTGCTGAGAGGTCCAGCGTTCATCTGGATTCATCACCACCATGTGCTGAAGGACGCTGTACAATGGGTCCCCAGGGTTTTCTGCCACGAGTCTGTCCACCTCTTTCACGTATGACTCACAGTACTTATAGGCCTCGGCAGGCCCCATTCCCTCGTCGAATTGAAGTTCTATCCCAATCAGGACTAGTGAGGTGACGCCAATCGACCATATGTCGATGGCAGTGGTGAAGCGATCTTCGGACCAACTCGGATCAAAAAATTCAGGTGGCATAAAGCTTTTCGTGCCACGCCTGCTGATCAAACCACCCGTATCTTTGCCAAGCCCCAAGTCGCCCAGCTTCACAAGTAAATCCGGCTCTCCTTTCGTTAGCAAAAGATTTCCAGGTTTCAGGTCGCGATGTACAACTGGCGGATCAAGTCCGTGCATGTACTGGAGGCCGTCTAAACATTGAATGAGAATCTCTTGAACATCTTCTTCGGAGAAATATTTGCCTGAAAGGGATCCCCCTGGGGCATATTCCAGCCACAGCTGAGGGCATGGCTTGAGCTTGTACTTGATGAGCTTGATGATGTTATTCTGGCGGGCTGTTAGAAGTGCACTGGGGTGGGATAGAGAGTTTACTTGCGTGTTGAAGCCTTTTGAGTAGTTTTGCTTCTTTCACCCATGCGCCGAGTTCAAGTCTCTTAGTCTTCAAAGGCTTTTTAACTGCGAATTCATCTGCAGTCGACACGTCAAAATTACGAGTTACAACGCCGTACCCACCAGAACTGAGCTTTTTGGTTAGGTAGGACTTTTCCTCCGGCTGATGCAGTTCCGATCCCATATCCAGTCCTTGGTCGCCGTTGTTTTTGGACCCTGTCATTGGCTTGGTGTTGGACGCAGGAATCGTCGGCACGGGATCAGTCTTCCGATCCAAAAATCGCCTTACTTTGTACTTGTACGTGTCGCACTCAATGTCCTTGCACCTCACATCAATCTTGAAGTATACGGTATCGTCAATGATCACTGAGATGCGACCGACAGGGGTGAAGTCTCCCAGGCCGTTGAGGACCCACGTGAAAATGCCCCTCGACCCAGAATATTGATCGTTGTACCGGACACTCATCTTATTGGTAGAGCTCAAGCCTTGAATCTTTAGGCGATAAGAGGACCGATCGAAGGTAATAGCAAACTGTTCGTCGGCAATGCCCGGGCCTTTGAACCGAAACCGAACTGAACTGTAATCACCTGCGCCAAAGACATAGCCGTCAGGTGCCTTATCACTGAATCGAAGAACAATGGACATCTCTCTTTGTTGTTTAGTGTAGTATCCCTGAGAAATAAAGCCGTTCCATTGATGGATTACGGCGATGACGTCGTCTTGGTTCATGGCGACCGCGTACTCAAAAGTCGAAATGAACTAGATGGAAACAAAGGAAGTCAGAGTCATGAATACCAGCGGAGAAAGAACAATGGAAAGACGGAATACACATGTAAACCACTGGACATGGAGAAAAGCGTACTATGCTGAATGGAGAATACTTTTGGGCTGGTGGAATGGGAACGAGTGCGATATACGGACGTTGGATAACGCTGTGACGAAGACAGGTTAGATAATTAATCATGACAGATGAAAATGAGAAAGATGGACAGGAAATTACAAAGAGCAAAGTCAATGTGGTCATGTTTGTCCAATGCATGTTGCCGCCGCCACCGCTTGTATCACACGGTGACAGCACACATGGTGACTTCCCAACACTGGAAATGCTGGCCAAGAACAAAGAAAGGCGCTATAAATAAAAGCGATAGACACGAACAGTATCTGATGATTTAATCTGTCAGTTTATTTGGACCATTGTGGCCATTACTTCTTGGCATGTACCACACTAGAACGGCTGTCTTTGTTGGTGTTGCCCCTTTCCACCCTTGTGTAGTTGTACGTGTACTGAACGAATCCTGGCTTAATTAAGAGGCGTTGTTACACAGTCACCGCCCCGCCCATGCGAAACGCTCTAGTAACCTGACAAATCTCAAAATTCTCCTTCGTTGGCTTACTTGTTTTGCTCGTCTCATATCTAGGCGGCTCACCCACCTCTCGTCCTCCGCCCAAATTTGATCATTCACCTCAGCATGTCTTCCGAAGGTCTAGAGGCTCGAAAATGGTCCGCTAATGACCTTCTAAGCTGTGGCACAGAGGAGCTTGACGATTTCATAGAGGATGGAATATGTCTCCCCATCTCCGACTGGACGGCGATGCCCGACAACATGAGGAAGCGCCTTCTCGATAGAGTAACGTATGCCCATTCCCGCCATTTAATAATTTTGTTTTTTGCGCCATCTGACTCGTTGATCTTATATACCATAGTGACCGACAACCTGCATTGCGTGACAACTCCTCGCCAAGGACCTGGACAACAGAGACTGATGAAGAGGAGATTTATGAGAATAACCGGAGTCTCGAGGGTTTCCAGGGCCTCCGCGGTTCCTCCTCGCCATTCAGGCTGCCTGAACCAGAATTTGAACCGAAATCAACTCTAGAAGACGCAAACGAAGTTCCTAGCGTTGAAGGAAGGCGGCTTCTCGAGATCGCGGACCACGATGCTCTCGTCGAGGATGGTGGCCGTCCACTTTATCCGATCAGTCTTGCCCAAGACGTTTCCGAACATCCAGAAAAATATAAGGAGCTGCTCCGACCATGGAGAAATACAGAGTACTACAAATTGCCCTGGCAGGTCTTTCAAAATCAATTGACACATTGGAAACGTTTTCGCTCCTGGCAACGTGACCACAGGGGCCTCAAAATGGTCTATCGACAATTTCCTTCGTATATTAAAAGGAGAAGGCTAGCCGCGAAAGTGTACAAGACAGGAGCTTGGCCAGATGAGTTGGATGTGACGCGAATAAAGAAACTGGAACAGTCCTGGAGGAAGAATTTGGATTTCTTAGAAAGGCAGAGAGCGCGCGAAAAGGAGCGTGAGTGCAAAACGTTCTCGGAGTACGCCAACGCCATGAAGAAACGCCTATCACAGCACAGCATAACAAAGGGGTTCAACCTAAACGGCGATCCATTCAAGCAGGACAAAATGACGACATGGTTAGAGTACTTGAACTACGAATACTGGCTCAAAGAGGATTCTGAAAATATCGTCAAGCATAGGGAATCCAGTTACAAGGAGGCATGTCGGAAACTCGAGGACTCTGGGGTGCTCAAGGACAACGAAACACCTACACACTACAGAAAAAACCTCGAATCAATTGAGAGCGACCTGGACAAAACCCTTTCCCAACTTTACACCGATCTAGGCAGTGCTATAAAGGAGACTGACGAGATTTACTATGCGATCAGCCACGACAAACAGCGCATGTTCCAAACGGAGCAAGGGCCGGCATGGGAAGCCGCCGTATCAAGACTCGACTCAGCAAAGATCAATCTTCTCGATTTCGAAAAAAGACGCGATTCCATAAAGAGTTTCTCTTGTTATTGCAACGACCTCGACATGGCAGAGACGGATCTCGAGGTCCAAACATCTCTGACGGCATGGGCCAAGGACCAGATTCCCCTGATTGAGGAGGAATTGGCGGCACCCAAACCCCAAAAACGTCCGCTCCAGGGTCATCTAAAAGATATAGGAGAAGCCACTGAGCAACCGAGCCGTAAGAAGCAGAAGGCAGTGGATGACAGAAGGCCGAGCCCGCGTGTGGGCGAGAGTGAGGCAGCTGCACCGCCGGAGCCTGAGCCGAGCATCAGCCTCGCCCCGGGCTGCGACCAAGCTACTGCGGCAACCAACTCCCGTCCCCAAGGTGAAGAGCAAAATGCCGTGAGCACACCTCGGCCCATTGTGAGTACGCAGCCAGCAGCAATGACAGAGCCGGTTACTGCTCCGAAACCGATAGTCACTGCCTCAGAACCGGTTGTTACTACCTTAGAAGCCCTCGCTACCTCACAACCAACCGCTGTTCCAGAACCAGTTGCTAGCCCGGGGCTTGTCGCCACTCAGGAACCAGTCACCGTCTCAGATCCCGCCACTACCTTGAAGCATGTTGCTGTTCCAGCACTAGTTGATGCTCGACAACCAGTCGTCGCACCGCCTGAGAACCGCAAAGCATCGCGGGCTCCTCCTAAAACAAAGGCCAAGGGCAACCGAGCAAAAGAAGCCACCCCAACGCCGTACGCCGATGAACCTCGTCGAAGCAGGCGCGTTGCTAGGTTGTCTCCAGAGTATGAGGGCAAGACCCTTTCGCGCAGAAAATAAGACAACCTCTCTGTCATGTCAGGGGGTTTTATTTGACTCAAGTGAATAATTTCAACACCTCCTCGCAAGCATCATCAAATTATGCACCGCGCTAATGCAAACCACGATGAAGTAAAATTGGCGAAAATAAGAAATTTCGTACCCGAAGCGTCCCCAGTTTGCTGTTTTATCTTTTGCTTTTGTTTCTACGCCAAACGGCCATGCCCTAAACTCCAGTTGGCTCAAACGACAAGTCGCCCTTTGGCGAAATGGCGATAGAAAGTGTCGCCATCGTACAAGAGTTGAGCGGATGAGTAGAGTTTATAATTTTCGGACGAATCGTGCTTCTTCTCTGGAATTATTGCTTTGTACTTTTGTTTCCTTCCGGTGGCTTCTCTGGCCGAAGGCGTACCACAGACAAGCCAGTCGCCTTCACTTCGAGCCAGTATTACAGGACGCACACTGCTCCTCAAGTTTTATTTTCTCTTCTATCGAGTTGATCATTTTATCTAAAACAAAAAATCATGTTGGAAGTAGTGGGCATCGATGCAAAGCACTGATCGTGGCAATGGATAAGGCAATGCCTCGTGTTTTAGAACGTAGGAATTGGGCAATGAAGCGGCTGGTACCAACTTGACCAGCCATGAGTATGTAGTTCTCTTCTATTATTTCTTTTCTTTCTATTTTTCCAAGCTTCAACTACCGTGATAATACTTGGAAATTAAGAGCTAGATACTCATCAGGTGATTCTTCCTCAATTAGATGCCACAATTGAGAGAGACATGCTAGCTGAGCCAAGATATCACGGTGTTGTCAGACTTTTGGTTCATCATTAAAATATTTCGGTGATAGGAGGTGCAATAGAAACACGACACTCGCTAGAAAGGGTTGCTCACTCTACGAAAAGTCAATTTCAGGCCGAATTGCCACGCTTGAAGACATTCTCTACGGGTGGAGATTTGTGGTTACAAAGAGGGGTTACGGTGGCATCGTTTACAACATGACACAAGTCCGCCGACGTTGTAATGCTCCAATACGCGGGCGGGCGTCGTTTGATCTCTGGTGATTTGAGTGAGAGCTGGGCTTTTCCAATTCGCTAGAAAGTAATATATCCACAACATAACCAACGTAGATAGTTGCCACGGCCGAAAGAGCCTAGATTAGAATTCGACGATCACAGAGCATGACCTATTTAGCCGGTTCCCCCGCATCAACGCGCGGCGTAGATGCATCGTGCCCCCAACGTGAGCTACCCCACTCTCCAGTTATTCAACGCGTGCACCACCGAGCGTGGCATATTCTTTGCCCATCATCGGATATATGGTTTGATTTTCCTCGGAAAACGGCACATGCGCGTCGGGGTAGTGTGCTCCGAAAGCGGCATTATGTTTTGCGATTCCTGTCCCTCTGCCTTCCTCGTAGTCTTGTCAAATATCGCCGCGGCGACAAATATCCTGCATGCTTGAAATTGAATTCTGCGTATAATTGAGTACAGAGAGTCGCCATGGCTTCAAACAAGGGATTGTGTCTGGGCTACAACGGGAAGCATCCCTTTGCCGACGTGAACATAACCGACCGAGCCTCCGTCCAAGAGCTACTCCGCACGCTCCTCGATCCCCTCGAGCCATTCTTTTCTCCCCAAAAGGCGCGAGTCAAATGCCCGGGGGCTACTGCTGTGCGTTTCGACCAAACCGCCTCCGAGATCGAGGGACTATGCCGGCCACTCTGGGGCGTCGCTGCGCTGCTTGCGGGCGGGGGTGAATATCGCGGCAAGCAATGGTGGATTGAAGGAATAAGGTCAGGCACGGATCCAGAGAGCCCAGAGTATTGGGGATTCCCTCGCGACAACGATCAAAGGATGGTCGAAATGTGCCCATTAGGTACTGCACGCTTCTCATGTAAAACGAAATGTCGGAACTAACTCGTACAGGATTTTCGCTCGCTGTGGTGCCCGATATCTGGGGTAGCCTCTCTGAAAAGGAGAGAGGGAACGTCGAAGCGTGGCTTGGCAACTCAATTAATGAGAAGAAGTCAGGAAGTGCTGTCCGTTGTACCACTGACCGGTGCTGACTATACCTAGTATGCCAAACACCAATTGGCTTTGGTTCCGCGTGTTTGCGAACCTGGGATTAAAGAAGAATGGCGGAAAGTTCTCGCAGGAAAGGCTCGAGAGCGATATCAAGCACCTAGACACCTTCTACCGCGGAGACGGCTGGTCCAACGACGGCCCCGAAGGCATACACCGTAAGTTTACTGCTTGCATTATGTTCCATGCACTAATTAAGCTAGAAATGGATTACTACTCATCCAGTTTCGCCATTCATTTTCTTCAACTACTATACGCCAAGTTAGCCGGAGACGAAGACCCCGAACGAGCGCAGGAGTTCAAGAAGCGAGCACAACTTGCAGCATTAGACCTGGCCCACTACTTCGACGATGAAGGCAGAGCGATTCCATACGGACGCAGTGTAATTTATCGCTTTGCCATGGTTTCGTTTTGGGGAGCATTGGCGTATGCTGGCGTTGAACTGCCGGAGCCACTGACGTGGGGCATGGTAAAGGGAATCGTGCTGCGTAACCTTCGGTGGTGGCAGACCCAGAGCGATATTTGGACCTCAAGCGGGACGCTTTCCATTGGATACGCGTACCCGCAGATGTATGTGAGTATACATGACATTTCTATATCCGCGTGGCGCATGCTAATTCTTGATAGCTAGCGGAAAACTACAACAGCCCAGGAAGCCCGGTAAGTTGCACAGTGCCTAACTCAGGGAGCATCGTCTAACAGAGCCGAAAAGTATTGGGCCTGCTTAGCATTCATTTGCTTGGCCGTTCCAGAGGATCACCCTTTCTGGACGTCAAAGGAGGAGCCCGCAAGCCCTGTTTTGCCCAAGGTCAAAGCTCTCAAGCACCCGAAACATATCATCAGGTAGGTAATGTGTGTGCACCAAAAGACATACGCTGATAGTAGCAGTCACCTCGGAGGTCACGACCTGCTGCTTTCTTCAGGACAGGGTTGCGGATACCCAATGAAGGGAACGCATGCCAAGTATGGAGGATTCGCATATAGCAGCGCATTCGGGTATTCCGTCCCACCTGGGCTGTTCTCGCTTGAACAATATGCCCTGGCCTCTCAGCTGGGCCTCTCAGACGATGGTGGCGAATACTGGAAGACCAGGCGGCTCTCAGAGTACGCCGAGATCGAGTACCGCGACGAGAAACCGATTCTCGTTTCCATCTGGCGGCCGTTCCCAGACGTGAAAATCAAGACCACCTTGGTCCCACCAGAGGAGGAGACGCCCAACTGGCATCTACGAGTGCACCAGATCGAGAGTGGCCGCGAAGTCATGACCGCCGACGGTGCATTCGCCATCAGAAACGTCAACTCGGCCAACGGAAGGTACCTTGACCTGTATGACGAGGAGAAGCACGAGGGCACGTCGCCCAAGATCATCGGCAACTACGATCTCAAGACTGCAGCTGGCTGGGCCGCTGGCAAGTCGGGTGCTTTTGCAGTGTCGAATGGCGCCGTGGGCATCAAGTCGCTCGAGCTCATGGATGAACGCCAGGCAATGCTCGTGAATGCCGACCCGAACTCGAACATCATGGAGAGCCGCAGCACCATCCCAACGCTCCAACACACCATCCAGGCAGGCCAGTCGGTCTGTTACATCTCGGCCATTTACGCCAAGCCATCGGCGCCCGGTGTGGACAAGTCGACTTACCTGGATGGATGGCAGAAGCCACCTGTGATTCCAGCATGGCTGACGAAGGAGGTCAATAGTGCGCCAAGCCAGTGATATATCAAATTCCTCGTATGTAGAATCTCGCGTTTGGGACCAGGAGGACTTCGGGTAGCCCAACGGGTACGGATGGGATAGGTGGATTATTCTGACCATTGCCATGCTCCATCAATCGAATGATTGCTTCCCTCGCTTCCTATGCCATCTCACCACCCGCCCAGCTTCCCCGCCCTGCAGCATGCCAACGCGGGAACAGTCTCGCACACCAAAAGGTGGGCACCGTGAAGATCCCTGCAGCGATGTGTCTCGGCTGTTTGGATAAATAAATCGTCTCACACAAATTTAGAAGAAACATAGCCATAAAAAAAACCTTAAGAGGCCCGGCTGCAGACAGCCCTCGGCCAGAGTGAGCGTTACATCCCGGCGCGGGGAATGAAATATCCACGTATCACACAGCGTCTCGCACGCATCCCACGGACACCGCCCTCCAAGGCAGAAGAGATCAATTCCAGCACTTCTCCAACGCCCCAGCGGGATGAGCTTCTTCTGTGGAGATCCTCCGCATCCCCGCGCCCGGCAGTGGGCACCCCACAACGCTAGTTTCTCGCTGGCATGGTCCTTTTCCAAACATCGGCGCAGGCCCCAAGGTCTGGGCATGGACGTCTAATCAACCCCCAACGCCGGCTTTGTCGTTGATCATATCTCGCTGCGCCAGGACACGTCGTCATTGGGGGCAGCAAAGTACCATATACATCAGATCGCGAATGGATGGCGATTCGTGGACCCTTTTCGCCCGTCCGATGCTGCGGCTGTGAATGGAGGATGCGCCATGTATAAACGAACGCATCTGCGTCTTGGCTCGACGCAAAAGTGACAGTATGACCTCGGGAACGTCTACATCAAGTACTATTGGCCTAGTAAGACCGACATAGCAGCGCGATCAACCCCAACTAGGCGAGGCCAGTCGAGACCATGTCAATGCAGGCTTAGAGAGATGCTACCACGCTGCCTCGTAAGCTCCAATGTGACTGTGACTTTTTTTTTGACGAGATTGCCTGAGCCCTCCCATACCTTGCCAGGCTCAGCATAGGCACGGGAGGGAGCGGATATCTTACACCAATTAAGCCGTTTGGGGGCATGCTGAGGGCATGGCCATGTAACCTTAGATTTAAAGCGACTAGGCTAGAACGAAAAGTGACGCCGTGTTGCAGCACCAGCTTGTCTCAGGGCCCGGTCGATCATTTATTATCTCGTGAGCTCCCACCCCCTCGCGGACTGTGTCGTGAGATCTAGAAGCACAGCTCGCATTTCCTTCCCCCCTCACACAACTCACATTTTGTCTCTCGGCGAAAGCCATTCTTGCACTACTTGCGGTTACTCCACATATCGCATCTTAAGATTGTCTCCCCTTGCAGAAAATCTGGGGAAGCGAGTGCGAACTCTAATAAACACGAGGAAACCCCCCATATTGAACAAAAGTCCCCAACGGCGGCGCCAAGTCCACCATGGGCATGTTCGACGCGCTCCGTCGCATCGTGCGCAACGATGCGATGCGCGACGATCCCCGCGAGATCTACAATTGGCGCGTTCTGGCGCTGGTGTGCGCCTCGTGCTTCGGTGGTATGTTATTCGGCTGGGACACGGGCGCCATCGGTGGCGTCTTGGCCATGGAGGCTACCCAGAACCGTTTCGGGTACTCGCATCTCTCGTCGGCTGCCAAGACAACGCAGGACCAGAACATTGTGTCAACCCTCCAGGCTGGATGTTTCCTGGCTTGTTTCTTCACCTCGTGGCTGACTGAGAAGTATGGCCGGCGACTGTGTCTGATTGGGACGGGACTCCTCACCACCATCGGTGTCGTCTTCCAAGCAGCATCGGCAGCCCAGGGAACACTCTCCGTCATGTACATTGGTCGCTTTATTGCTGGATTGGGAGTGGGCGCGGCGTCGACCCTGACTCCTCTGTATGTGTCTGAATGCGCACCTCGAGCTATCCGAGGTGGCTTGACTGGTACGTAATGACAAGTCTTTACATTTATACTTTCATCCGCTCACAATTGATAGCCTTCTACCAACTGTTCATTGTAACCGGAGTCATGCTTTCTTTTTGGTCAGCATTGAGTTGTAAGCTAGATCATGGATGTGTCCTTGTCTGACGTGGTCTATCAGGATCAACTACGGATGTCTGCTTCATGTCAAAGCCCCAGCAGTCTACGTCATTCCGCTATCATTCCAGGCTCTTCCTGCCGTGTAAGTTACAACAAGACCAAAATGTTAAACGTTGCTTATAAATTTCAGGTGCTTGGTATTCGGAATGATGCTTGCTCCTGAGAGGTGAGAGAAGACTCCACAAGATCGGCAGAGACCTTCACGCTAATACTTGGACAGTCCCCGATGGTGTGCTAGAAAAGATGACTGGGAGCGTGCAACGTCCGTTCTCGTGAAGCTTCGAATGTAAGGAAGTTTTTCGAGTATAATATAGTCATCTATTTGCTAATGCCTCTCAACTTAGGCTTCCTGAGGAGTCGGAGTATGTTCAGAATGAAATCCAGGAGATGGCCACTCAACTCGAGGCAGAGAGGCGGCTTACGGGCGACGCCACCGCCGTGACACTTTTCAAGGAAATGGTGCAAGTTCCTGGAAACCGGAAGCGGGCCATCATCTCGGTAGTCCTCATGATTTGCCAACAGATGACTGGCACCAATGCAGTTGTAAGTCTAACACAGATGAGACGACCCAATCATACACTGATGTCGGGGATTGGCTAGAATTACTATGCGCCTCAAATTTTCAAGAACCTCGGCATGACTGGTACAGAATCTTCACTATTCGCCACTGGTGTTTACGGAATTGTCAAAGTGACGGGTTGTGCAATTTTCCTCGTCTTCGCTGCAGATTCTCTTGGTCGACGGCGGAGTCTTCTATGGACCAGTGCCGCACAGGGCATTGCCATGTACATCATCGGAATTTATGGCCGAGTCGAGCCTCCAATCGCGGGCAAGCCGGTGAGTGTCCCCAACATATCTTTTTTTTTTTTAGAGGACCCATGTCAGAACGCGGTGCTAATCCGGCGAAACCAGATCTCCCCCTTTGGCTATGTGGCCATCACCTGCATCTATCTGTGGGCAGCGTACGTCTCAGTGGCAACGACTCAATACGTAATTACATCATCAGCTAATCATGACAACAGATTCTTCCAGTTTGGATGGGGCCCTTGCTGCTGGATTTTGGTGAGCGAAATCCCAACTGCACGGCTTCGAGCTATGAATGTGGCGCTTGGAGCCGCGACCCAATGGCTCTTCAACTTTGTCATTGCGCGAAGTGAGTGGCCCTATGTGGAAACGGAGTACAAGGATTAAGGACGCTAACAAGGAAATAGCTGTGCTTACAATGCAACGAACCATGGGCCAAGCCGGCTATGTAAGTACCCTCCCTCTCAGCTTAGGGTCGTTGGGGAGCCCAGTTGCTAACAACGTTGTCCAACAGGGTATGTTTTTCATGTTTGGAAGCTTCTGCTTCGTCAATGGCATCTTTGTGTGGTTTTTTGTGCCGGAAACAAAGGGTCTCAGTCTGGAGAAGATGGACGAGCTGTTTGGTGTGACGGAGATGGTCAAGAAGTTGGACCACGAACCCGAGTTGGCCCGAACGAGCAGCATTCGCGAAGAGTCGGCAGGCAACAAGAACTAAGGTGCTTTTTTGGGCGGGCATCAAATATGATACAGCATCATAGTCGGAACATGTAGCCCCTAGGGGAAGTTATACCGAACCACTGATAAGCAAAACACGGAAGGGTGTTCCTTGCTCTGCGGGAATTTGAGTTTTGTCAAGCGGCTCGCAAGTGACTGATTGAAGGTCGATCAAGTGACGATTCGATGGCGAATTCCAGGTGGGGATCATAGCATGTACGCCGAGGCTCTATCTGTCGGTGTGTGAGAACTTGGAAGTGTCTAGACCCATGTTGGCGCTACTAGTGCTGTTAGTCGTGTTGTGTAACCATGTTTCAATCCTGAAGCCGCCAGTTTCCAGAGCTAGATTGACGGTCATTGGCGAACCGTGTTAGTTGGGCGATCAAATCAGCTCCTCGGGTTGTTGAGTCGGTAAACGAACAAGGTAACATGGTCCCAGTGTCGATGCATGCTCAACCATGGCGCGTCCCGGGGCTCCGAGGAGATCACTGCGGTGGAACATGGGGATTCGCAGCGCGTCAGTGAAAAAGGAAATGACCCGTTGGCCAACTGCGGGTGCGAGTGGGTGGTTGTGGTGGGGATAGGGTATATCGGAAAAGCACAATGAGAGGTGTGATACGAGAGGGCCAAGACATGAGTGCATGGGCTTGGAAAACGCAATGCAAGACGGGACAGAGGGAATCGAATTTGATTCGAGGCGGACCCGATCCGTGCGAAAGAGCCCACACGGTACAGGAGGCGGACGAATGGTGATGTGCACCATCGAGGTCGTGCGATTGGAGCGTGGGTATAAGATGGAAAAGCTGAAATCTTGTGCCGTCTAGGGCTCCCAAGGCCGGGAGGCACTGGCCGGCCTGTCACGTCCCCCAGCGCCGCTGTCACTGGTCCACTGGCCCGCCGGACCACTGGGCGTAGGGATCCATCCGCTGCAGATTATGGGGGTCGCCTCTCAGTGGCCAATGCAGACGTTCCGTGGCTCACTGAACAAACTGCCGAACGGCGCTAGGGCATTTTCGACCAAGTGGCGCTAGGCACGCCCCATCCTGGCGCTCGCGCTAGTCGGACCCTGAAGACTGGTAAGCGTTCAGGGCAGCCCTCCACGATGAGCCCCCCGCCGAGATGGGCCCCGCGGCGACCTCTGTATGGCCCTCTGCCGACGGCGGTGGGGAGGTCCGGAGGCAAGGTGCTGCTAGCGGAACGTTGAGCGGGCTTGGATCGGCGATGGTGACCTGTGCACTGTACTCCGCAACTATGGGAAAGAAGGGAAACCCATTCCGTATTCCATCAACTCAAGTCGCCTTCCGCCGGCCTGCCTTGGCTCGGGCACCTAGCCCGTGGTGTTGGAAGCCGACTAGGCTCCTTCCGTACCCATGTGATGATGTGTAGCGAGGGGTCCGCTTTGCCGCTCTCGCTTGTCCGCCCAATCCTGCCCCGGCCTAAGCCCAGAGCCGTACCCAACCTCATACATACAGGATGATGATACATCTAGAGCAATCGAGCCGGCCTTGGCCATACGGGTGTTGCCGACTTTGGACAACGACAGGCATCTCCAGCCCTCGTCCTGAGATTGGCCATCGGCAGCACCCAAGGAGGTCACTGTGATGCAACCGGGGTAATGCATCAGGGTTTCGCTGCGTTTCAGTCATCACATGGTCCGCCGCACCGCATCGCATCGCATCGCATCGCACGGCTTCTCGTTATGGCAGGCGGATGGAACGCAACACACATGGTTCTCCACCAGATCTTTCGCTTTATTTTGTCGTCGTATTCCCGGTTCATTATGACAGCTTACACTGCGCATAGTTGCCCACACCGGCCTGGCCTCGTTGGCCGACATCCCGGTTTCTTCGCCCAGCCTTCCATGCTGCAGCGTCGCACCCCGTGGCGCCGTTGCTCCCGATTTGGCTTTAGACGACTTCCCCGACTCTCTCTCTCCACCATGTCGTACTTCTCAGCCTGGCACTTCAATGACACCGTTTGTGGTTCGACTGTCTTGCAGTCCGCTTCCACCTTCCATCTCACCATTGCTCACCAGAGACCGCATGTTCAGGTTACACGCACCCCTCTCTTCCGAGTCCTCATGATGCGCCAGGCCACTTGATACATTGTGGCACTGGGCCTAGAACCAACACACACTCCCTCCTCCCATCCACATCCACAAAGCTGACCCTGACCCTGTCTGTCTGGCACACCCGGCCCACCATCTGTCCCCCCCTCAGCCCCGTTTTTCGTTCCCTGTCAAACATTCTCTTCTGCCTCCCACAAAGGCACAATGCGGAATCCCTTATCGGGTGTATCCCGCTGTTGATCCCCAACAAGGATGGGTTGCAAAAACGAGGGCCAACACCAGATCAATGACATTGCCCTTGGCTTCTAGGGCGTGAGCAAGGTGGCCACGAGCTTCCATGAGCTTCGCCGATGCCGTCATGAACATGTTAGCCTACGATCGCCATCAAACGACACAACTCGCCTGCCAGCTGTATAGTGATTAATTAACTCGCTGCAGCATTGTCCAATTCGCGTGGCATGACATGGATCTAGGCCCTTGTAACCTTGCAAGTGGTTAACGACAGATGATGGCACACACGCACGGGAACGGAACCAAGTCCCTCTTTCAGCCCTTGTGAGCACAGCGTCGTTCTAGTCCCCTGTACTTTTTTTGTTGTTTCCTCTCCTCTCACTCCATCCCTCCCTCATCTTCCCTTGAGCCTTCGACCGCCGTCTCACCCTTGCGTTCTCGTCCGAGCGTGTGAGCCATCGAGAGGCGCACCGCACCCATCCCCATCGGCAATTAGCTACTACCACCTGCTTGCCTGCCCAGTTGTAGCCTCCTCCCCTTAGCATAGCTTGAAAGGCGTGGTGGCCAAGCGGGCCGGGGGGAGGCACGTCCTATTTATTCGACGATTAAAAAGCCCGCCCCATTACCTTCTTAAAGGTCGAGCCACCGGCTGCTCTTCTCTCCTCTCCGGTCCTCGACCCTTGATTCTTTGCTCATCCTTAATGTCCTGCGTCTCCGGCACACCGATATCGATCCCCGATATACCGCTGCCCGCCCCGGGACAGGTCATCTTCCCTATCATCCCTCTACACCATCATCCGCTACCACACACACCACCCACCGCCACCGACGGCATCACGGCCTCACAAACAACCGACCGACCAACCAAACGAAGGCACCGTAGAGGGTTCGTTGTCGTTTCCAGCGTCAACACCATATCGTATCGGCTGTCCGACCATCTAGCTCGTATCGCCTAGCCAGCGAATTCTACATCCATCAACCCGATCATATTCGGGCCCTCTTGACCGCCAACCACGTCAATTCATCACCGTCGCCCTCGTCCTCAGTTGCCAATAGCCAGACGACCCAGTCAATCGGTTTGGGGCTTGCATATTTCGGAGAATTTTATCCTGCATTGGGGCTCTTGAGACGCAACCGAGACTTACAGCTGAGCTGGCTACAGTATGCAATCACCTCCTTCCGGACTCAGCTAAGCTAGATCTCTTGTCAAACCCCCCATCGCCCAAGTGAGCTCGCTTGCCAGCAACCAGGCCGAGCTTCAAAGCTTATGTTGCTGCAGGTTACGCTGCTTAATTTGCATCGCGCTTAAGTTTTGGGCCTTGCATTGCGACACAATTCAACTTGATACCTGTGCCAATCCAGTTGGATCGCAAATGCCACCGGCGAATCGCGGCGCCCAAGTAGCGGTCGCTGGAACCCCGCGTCATCATGGCCACGCAGTCCCTGGCCCCTCCTTCCGTGGGTTCCCCTCTACCCCTCTTCTCAAACACCCCCTAGCTTGCCTAGCTCCTCCCCCAAGCTTTCCTATCCCAGTCACTAAAACAGCCACCTACCACACTGCCAGCGCCCTCCCTCCATTCCCAATTGCACTTCTAAATTGGGCTGCTCCCCTACCTTCCCCAGATATTTTTTCATTATGGTCGCCAAATGATGTAATTTCAATTGGATCACCTCCACCGCTCTAGCGCCCCTCCATCTCCCTGAAGTCACATCCTCTACTAGGCTTTTTTTTGATTACTCCCTCGCCAACCTCCAAAATTCTCCCCGAACATCACATCACACAACAATCAAGCCCGCTCTCCAAGCCAAACCGCCCCAGTGGTGTTGCAAGCGTGCTCGAGAAAAAAAAAGAAACTCACAAAATCACCACCCGCCACCCTGAAAAAAGAGACAGAAAAAACCGCGAAGATACACCATGTTCTGTTCGCACAATGGCTGACAGTTCCCAATCCACAGCCACTCACAACTCCCCGCGCACCTGGCTCCTTACCTCGGCCCTTTCTCCTCTTGCAGTCCGCCTCATTCGCCAGCTGCTAGCGCACGGAGACTACGTCGCCGCCTGCTTGCCCGCGCACGAAATCGACCACCCGGACCGTAGCGCCGAGTTTCGTGAGATCATCAACGAGTGCAAAAGCAATCGCAAGGACCGCGAGGGTTGGAAAGATCGCATACGCGGGATCCGCTGCGATGGCACAAACATGGGAAGCTGCGGCGCCGCTGTCGCAGAGGCAATCCAAATATTCGGAGGAATTGACATACTGCTATGCTGCAAATCTGAAGGTACGTAGTTCCTGTCCCACATCCCCCGCTCTCGGAAATCCCTGAATAGCGAGGCGCTGACCTTGTGTCAATCGCGCAAATAGCCGTGATCGGCATGGTTGAGGAGCTCTCCACCACGCCATTTACCCAAAACCTTGTTCGCGATCAATTCGAGAGCATATTTTTCTCTCAAGTCAACTTCATCAAAGCTGCCCTCCCCCAACTTCGGACCCAGCGCACCGGCCACATCATTGTCGTCACCAGTACCGGTGGGCACATTGGCACACCCGGCATGTCAATGTATACGGCGGCCACCTGGGCGCTGGAGGGCTTTTGTGATTCTCTCGCTTACGAGATTGCCCCTTTCAACATCAAGGTCACGATTGTTCAACCGAACAAAGAGATACAGTCGTTGACCAACCGACTCATATTTGCTCCCCAGATGCCAGTTTACGAACAGAGCTTCGAAACTGTACCCAGCGTCCGCGAGATGTTGACAAATGTTTTGAACCACAACCCTGACACCGCTCTCCCTCCTCCGGCAACACCAGAATCCGTCGGCACAACGCCACTGACACCAGGCAGCGCAGCCCTGGAACCAGACATTGTTCCGGGTGAGATCTTTGATAGATATCCCAAGCTGCCCCCCGAAGCAGCGGACAAACTGGTGTTGGAAACAGTTCATGCCCTCATGTCAATCGGCGGACATGAGAACCCTCCAGCGCGTCATATCGTGGGCCATGAAGGTGCCATTGCTGTCAAGGAGAAACTCAAGACTGTGACGGAAGAACTTGAGGACTTCGTCGAGGCCAGTTTGTCGGTTGACATTTTTGAGAGCGAGTTACAGGCCGAAGCTCGTGACAATCGGGCACCCGAAGAGAGTCCAATGGGGCCACCCTCTTCAACCGGTTAAGCAACTAATCTCTCAATGGCCGGCGTGAACTTTCTATTCGCAGTTGATAATGTGATGAATGATGGGATGATGACATAGGGCCACCAAAGCCTCGCGGCGTCGAACGGTGAGATCGTTGGATATCATATCATGGCTGGCCTGGTGTTACGTGTCTGTTTATTTACCCTGGGACCTGGCGCATCAATTTCACAAAACTTGGTTTTTCTCGATAGAATGGGTTGGATATCCTAGTCGGAGTTGTCTGTTGAATTGTTTTTTCTAGATACCCAAAACAAAACACGCCCATCACACATCTATATGTAATTGAAACGTTTTAACAGAGACTTGCTGAATTGAGATTCAGTCTCAGCTACATGAAATTAACAAGATATTCTACTAGCCCAACTTCTCTAGGAATACAGGGTAGAGGAAACATGGAGCGGATTGTTACCAGAGCCAGGTCTAGTTAATTAGCGAGATGTTAGCGACTAATAAGCCTGCCCCTCATTTCAACCCCCTTTCTACTTCGTAGATTGAGGGCGAAGGAGGTGTGAACCCGGGCGAGATTTCAAATCCTCGTAAAATCACAAAAACAAATGGCAGCATGAATTGGAATGTTAAATAGAGTAGTGTTTCTCTCCTATCTAAACTCCGATATCAATTCCAATTAAATTTCAATTTAAGTCGCGTGAGCCCTGTAACGAAGCCCCTATAACTGCCCCTCGTTGGCAAGACCGTTTCGGCTCGCAAAAAGGTGGCTCCGGCGCACGTCGGCTCCACCGCCAACTGCACTGTCCACCAGCCATAATTATGTATTCGCTGGCAAGGTACCTCCAAGACTGGAGCTCCTAACTCTATGCGACAGGTGTACGATCGACCTTCAACAACGCCAGGCACCACGAAGCGGCAAGCTCGACAACGACCCCCTGCGAACTACTCTTCCGACAAGAATGCGACTATAGGCCACCGTGGAAACTAGATTCTCTCGACAGCCACGCTCAATCCCGCCAAAACCCCCCAGGGTGGGCACCGAATACACCGACGTCGCGGACCATGTTGAGCATCGCCGGATGCTAGAATGAGCTTGGATCCTTTGCTCCCCGTCTCGCCCGCAAGGGTGAAGGCGGTCCTGCTACCCTTGGGGCAGATCAAGGCGGAGCGCTTCGCTACATTCATCGAGCGGTTGCAGCAAGAGAATGTCGTACATCTCCGGGACATCAGCGCCGATGGCCGGCCCAATAGGAGTAAGATGTGCCATGCCGATGAGAACGAGGCACGATACTAATGCTGGCGCCGTGCAGACATGTTCTCGCCCCTGGCGTATCCAGATGGCGCCATGATTTACGACCTCGTCACCCACATCCCCCCACCATCTCAGCTTTCGCTCTCCCCTTTCGACTTATACCGAGAGCCCTTGGCCATCATTGCCATTGCGGATGGCTCCGAGTTGAACGAAGTCACCTTCAGCAGGCGACACTCGGTAAACGGCACCGGCCCGACTACCGCCGAAAAGAACATTCGTGACTTGTATCAGGAACTCGAGGAACTGCGCGACGATTACGCCAAAGCGTTAACGCACCAGGTCTTGCTGTTCGACTATGTATCCCCCAAGGACACTGAGATTCCCATTCCCGAGGGAATCACCACCATCCCTCCGATTGAAGAATGCAAAAGAACAACAATGAGGACTGTCATGTGTGACGTCTCTTCTCTTCTCCTTGCCGAAATGACCACGCTAGCCAAGTCATTCGAGGCCATGACCATTATCGAATCTCCGGGACACTTTTCAGCATCAAGTCGCAGGAATGGTACCGCTTGGGATACAGATGTAAATGGGCTATCTAGGAGAGCGTCTCAATTTGTCCTCCCCGGTCGCTCGAGCTCCGTCGGTACTATCCCGGACAAGCACCAGCGCAAGTCTATGCCGCCAGTGTCGACCCGCCCTGCGATTCACTCGAGTAACTCAACTCCCGGGCGGCCCTCGACACCTATTAGAACCGGCCGCTCAAGCACACCCGCAAACTCAGACATTGCTCAGAGCCCAGATAGCCGCCCGACGTCACCCGAACAGTCGATTGCCCGATCTGAGACAGCCGACGTGCATGACACTGGTCGTGACCGAGTCTCGGTGCAAGGATTCGGTCCCGGTGGGGCGAATGAGCGGTATAGAATGAAGGGGAAAGGCAGAGTATCTATTATTCTAGGGTCCATGTACCTGCAAGCTGGGCGGTGGAGCGATTCTCTCAAGGAGTTGAACGACGGAGCTACTGTTGCACGATCCTTGAACGATCATGTATGGCACGGAAAGGCCCTTGAACTTATCTTGATGAACCTTATCCTCCTAGGATGGGCCAATCTAGAATTTCAGATTCCGGCAGTGTGTTTTGTTCCTTCAGAAAGACCTGCAAGTATTACTTCCAAAGCCGATTTGGACACCGATGCCCCCCAACCTATGCATCTCAAATACCTACAAGGTATTTTGGGAGAGCTCATGGAACGAATTGTGGGCTTGTACTCGAGGATATCGGCAGAGAGCCTCCCCCCTCTTCCCTTGGCTGAGACTCATATCCGCTTTGCCAAGATGCTAGCCGCTATACACCTAAGTGATGGTGTGCTTTGCAAGCAATCACTGGACATGATGGTCACAGGAAATGTCCCTGACCTGAAGCTGACATCATGTCCCAGATATTTGCAAAATCCTACTAGGCAACAAATTGTCTCGATGCTGTTCAAGGCTTTCCCTTCAACCGCTTCAGAATTGCTCACGCCGGTGGACAGGGCGTCCCTTTTGAGCGCCATCGCTACGGTGCTAGGGCCTCTCGGCCTGCATCGAAAGAAGGCAATGGTTGTGCGCGAATTGGTGTCTGTTCTCATTGGTGGTCTTGTTGAGGCCCGAACTCGTGGGGCTGCCGATATGGGAATTCACCCTGCAGCAGGGTTGGTCTCTTTGGCATCGAACGAAGGCACGGGGACAGGGGCGATGGCGCTGGACCTTAATGACCGCGACATTGAGCAGGGTATCGGATCTTTGCTGGGCCTCCTCTGCCGGTCGTACGGCATCATTGACTTTGACATGGGCAGAAAGGCAACCACCACACCACCCGAGACAGTCGACGACTCGGACGAGGCGGTAATTGCCAGAGTCCTTGGTCAATCCTCGGCGAGATTCTTCGGATTCCCTGATGTGAAACTTAATATTCTCCGGGCGTGTATCAACTTTTCCGAGGCCCTTCCTGATTTTGGAGGAGTCTTGAAGTACTCCAGTGATCTTATGCGTACTGCAGGCTCAGGAGTTGCCCCAGGACCTCGGCGAGAGGACGCATCACCAATGATCCACCGAGACGAGCAAGTCCGATTAGCTACCAACATCTCAAGAACTGCGAACCTTAGCCAACGGCTAGGGCTCTCCCTTACCGCAGAGTATTGGGACGAGTTTCTTGTCCGCAACATTAAGCTTGAGCCACTGCCAAGCTCCAGGACACCGGTCACCCATGCAAAGAGCATTCTGCCTGGTGCTACCGCCAGCCGCGCATCTCAGGATGTTGATCCATTCATTTATAACCCGTTCTTAAAGAAGCCTGACGAAAATGTCAACCATGATCTTGTGACTGACGAAGTCGCAACATTCAAGATTACTCTACAAAACCCATACGATGTCGAGGTCGACATTGAAAAGATCCAGCTCTCCACCGAAGGCGTCAAGTTTGAGCCGATACCTGATTCAACCGTCATTGGCCCTTACAGAACCCAGGTATTGAGGTTAAGAGGGCGACCCAAGGAGCCAGGAGACGTCAAGGTCAATGGGGCGGTAGTCAAGGTTCGCGGGTGCAGAGAGAGGCGGTTCCCGATTTTCTCAGCACCTTGGACCCCGGTCAGGGATGACAAGGTTAAAGCAAAGGGCGTTGCCGGTCTCAACGAGAGTGTGGCTTCACCCAAGCCATTCACGCGTGCGCTGGAAACAGAAAGCCTCAGCCTGAAAGTGATTCAACCACAGCCTCTTGTTGTTGTCAAATCGACAACACTCTCTCAATCCTCCGTCATGATCTTGGAGGGAGAGAGACAGATCTTTTCAGTCACTTTTCAAAACTTGTCGCCCACGCCCGTGGATTTTATGCTGTTCTCTTTCAAAGACTCGACGCAGGAGCCGCTCCAGACTGCAATCAACAACCGAGACGCAACCCCAGCAGAGTTGTACGAGTATGAACTAATCTTAATGAAGAAGCAAGCCCTGAGGCTGCCGAGGAGCAACCAGGGTCGGCACATCGCCCCTGGAGGGCAAGCGACGTTTGACTTTGAGATATTTGGCAAGCCTGGTTTGACATCTGCGATGATCCAGGTCGATTACACTCACCTAGGCTGTCCTCAAGACGAGATTGTTGAACAATTTCACACCCGTCAGGTGTCTGTGGATCTCACAGTCACCGTCAATGCCAGTGTTGAGCTGGCCAGGATCGACGCATTGCCGATACATGGAAATATTCCCCAGCCTATCTGGGACCGGTTGGGTAGGGCGGTTGCTGCCAAGCCAGACGACTACTGTCTTCTTTCCATGGACCTGCGCAATGCTTGGCCAACCCAGGTTTCAGTCCATCTCGAGGGTGACGATGGTGTAGCGGTAGAAGAAAACATCCTTCCCGGAAATACGAGCCGAGTAATTGTGCCCGTGAAGCGGATATACTTGGAGGACCCTCATGCAACGATCCCAACTCTGAATCCCTCGCGGAACCGGCAATTTGTGGTTAGCACTAGCAAGATCTCACCGGACATGGAACGGGCCAACCGGGAGGCTTTCTGGTACCGAGAGAGGATTCTTGACTCTCTCAAGGGCACGTGGCGGACGACTTGTCTGCCAAAACGAAGCGGAAGCATTGACATTCGGAGCATTCGGCTGACATCGCGCATGATCGAAGCGATCAAGGTGGATGAAGTTGGCATTGAGATGTCCGTGGAAGGCCTCGACGGCAAATCCGAGGGGAATGTGGCATACGTGGACGAGTTTATGAAGCTCAAGGTCCGGGTCACCAACCGGACAGCCAAGCCGATATTTCCCATGGTCAGAATTATGCCAGCCCTTTGCCATCGGCCAGTCAACGTGGCACTGGAGTTTACGCGAAAATTTGCATGGAACGGCACGCTGCAGCAAGCCATGCCTGAGCTCGAAGGGCATGGTAGCGCAGAGATGAGCTTGGGCATCACAGCTTTGTGCCGGGGCGAGTTTGAGCTCACGGCATCAGTGGAGGAGATCCAGCTGTGGGAGCACGCGAGACCACCAGCAGATAAGTCCCAGGGGCGTCCGCGATCCGAGACTCAATCGATGTTGGATGCGGCACTCGGGGTGAGGCAACGGCGCATGTGGCACGCGAGACAGCCTTGTATGCTTACGGTGAGAGCGCGTGATTGAGTTGTTGAGCGAGAACAAGTTTCATGAGACAGGAGTCATGATGGGCGATTGTATGCATTGCCATTTGCGTATAGATTGTAGGGAATAGGGGAAGCCATGCCATGTTCAGAGTAGATTTCACGGAACGAAAAATGCAGATGATGAATATTCTCGACGTACAAATGTATGTATTTATGTACACAGGATACAGATACGAATTGAAATCTGATAATGTTGATGTTGTCCCTGAGGTCACTGTTTACATTGTACCATTGCAGAACGGCAAATGCCGTTGATGTTTTTTTTCTCTCTAAATATCAAAACAGATACATGTTTTTCTTTGGTTTCAATTTTCCAAGGTGAATCAGAATGATTATAGACACTCAAACAAATAGACAAACGTGAGTACATACATGGATGCACAAAGTAGAGACAGACGAATAGGCGCCAGCTAGCGCTTAATAAACGCCTGTTTCAATGACACTGCCAGCTGCACGGACCAGGTCAGACACCCCGGTAAGCCAAGAGCCATCAGTGATTGGATTCGTCGATTATGGCGCCAGCCAAACGATCTAGATTCCCATAGGTCGTTTCGGCCAATGCGGCCGTTGAGCGGCAGCCATTTTTGCATGCCGCTAGGCTCGATTGACTTGACTCACATTGCTTTCGGCATGTACCGCGGGCTGAGACAGACGACGCCGACATTAGAGTTTTAACGTTTTTACACTGGCGACAGTCGGCCGAGTGTTAGAGCAGCCGTTGCTTAATACCTGAGATAAGCCCCGAGTTACAAGCGTGTATGTGTGCGTGTGCGTGCGCATCCGGGGTGTGCGGACTATGCGGTTGCGAGTCAGTGGCGGGTTTTCGCGGCAAAAAAAGGGAAATAGTTTTTGAACTCATCCAGGACAGAGAGGGTCTTGTTCTTTTCTCTTTACTCCCACCTCAGCTTTTTTTTTTCCCTTCCTGTTTTCTTTTGGGGAGGGGGATCTAGACGTCTCTTCCTTTTTTTGCAAACCGGATCTTGCTCACGGGGAGGAGAGAGAAGCCATGGCCGCCGGATCCAGGATTGTCGAGCATGAGCCCGCGGCGGCGCATCAGCCCGCATCGGCCTCGGCGTCGCACCCGAAGAGAATCCTCTTCATCGACGCCTACGACTCCTTCACCAACAACATTGTCTCGCTGCTTAGGACTATTCTCGGTGCCGAGGTCTTTGTCATCCGGATCGACCTCTCGACGCTCGACAAGCCCGCGGGCCAAGATGGCAGCGGGCGGTGGACCGAGGCCGAGTTTGTCGATAACCTCGCGCAGTTTGATGCCGTCGTGTGCGGCCCCGGCCCCGGATCGCCCCTCAACCCGGACGACGTCGGCGCCTTCCGGCTGCTGTGGCATCTTCCCCCGCACCTCCAGGTCCCCGTCCTGGGCATCTGCCTCGGCTTCCAGAGCCTCGTCGCCGCCCACGGCGGAGCGATTCGCCGGCTGCAGCGGGGGCTGCACGGCATGGTGAGGCACATCGAGCATCGGGACCGCGTGCCGGGCGACATCTTCTGCGGCGTGCCCGACTTCAAGGCCACGCTGTACCACAGCCTGTGCGCAGACATTGGCCAGGACGACGACGCCCGCGTCTCCTACGACGAGTGGCGCCATGTCGCGCGCTGGCTGCCCACCGCGAGGGCGCCCCAGCTGCAGCCTCTGGCGTGGGCAACCGAGACCCGGGATGACGGCCGAGGCGAGCGCATCCTGATGGGGGTGCGTCATGTAGCCAAGCCGTTCTGGGGCCTGCAGTACCACCCGGAGTCCGTGTGCACCGAGCCCGCAGCCCACGCCGTCATCGAGAACTGGTTCCGCGAGGCCCTGAGGTGGAACGAGGCATGCGGGCGCAAGACTGAAAGCGGCCCGCTGCTGCACATCCAGACGCTGTCACCGCCGAATCACCTGGAGGCCGTGGCGGCGCACAAGTCGAGGGCAAATGAGCGGGGAGAAGAGGCAGGGTGGTGGACAAGAAAGGGGTTAAGGGACTTTGGCCGCAACTGCGAGTACACGCATCGCACAATTCCGCTACCGCATGGAGTTGGAGTCCCTGACATTGTGGAAACACTTGGTTTGGCAGACGGCGAGGCCATTATCCTTGACTCGTCTAGTTCCAAGAATGGAGACCCTCTCGCCCTCAGCAGCATTGTGGCCCTGGAGGTGGGTGCTGCATTGAAGTTCGAGTTCCACGTTTCGGATGATTTTGTTACTGTCCGTATCCCGGGCGTCAATGGAACTACAGAGCAGATTGAGACAATCTGGCTGGAGGGGTCTAATATCTGGGAACTCATCTCGGACTTTTGGCAGACCCGAAGCCACCCTCCCGGCTGCAACGACACCAATTCATCCTTCAAGGGTGGCTTCATGGGGTTCATTACTTATGAAATGGGTCTCCATGGACTGGACCCAAAGATGGTACCCGAGGACCGGGGCCATAATCGGCCAGATATCTGCCTGGCGTGGGTGTCCAAGAGCATCGTGCTAGATCACAAAGCCGGTGTTGCCTATATTCAAAACTTGGCTCCTCCAGGCTCAGACATTGAGTGGCTAGACACCATTACAGAGAGGATTCTGACATCTGAGACTTGGTTACGCTCAACGCTCAACCATGTCAATGGGTATACAAATGGCAGCTTGAATGGCCAGAAAGCCCTGTCCCAAAGTGAGGGCACCAGTTATCAAAAGAAAATACGAACGCCTCACCCCGATGCATATGAAGAACAAGTGCAAGCCTGCCAGGATTTCATAGCTGCGGGAGAGTCATATGAGTTGTGCCTCACTTCGCAGACGACAATGATACGGCCCCGACAACCGCAACAAGCTACCAACGAATCTCATCACCTTAACCATTCATCACAAGTATCAAGTCCCTGGTCGATTTACCAAACACTGCGAAAGCGCCAACCTGCCCCCTTTGGGTCATTCATCCGCCTGGGGGGCGCAACAATGCTCAGCAGCTCCCCCGAACGTTTTCTCAAGCACGACGTTGATGGCTTGTGCTCGATGAGGCCCATGAAGGGCACAGTCCGCAAGTCTGAGGCCGTGACGACGCTGACACAGGCCGAAAAGATTCTCCACATCCCCAAGGAGGAGGCCGAGAACTTGATGATTGTGGACCTGGTTCGGCATGATCTGCATGGTGTCTGCGGGGTGGGCAACGTAACTGTGCCCGATTTGATGAAGGTTGAAGAATACGCAACCGTGTTTCAGATGATTACAGTTGTCAATGGACAGCTCCCTGGCCACCACGGGGCAAAGACCAACGGAGCAGAGAGGAACGGCTCAGAGGCTCATTATCAATATACCGGCTTGGACGCATTGGCCGCTGCGCTTCCGCCTGGAAGCATGACGGGGGCGCCCAAGAAGCGCAGCTGCGAGATCCTGCAGGTGATTGAGCGCCACCAGGAGCGGAGCCTTTACTCTGGTGTCGTGGGATACATGGACGTCACCGGCGCAGGCGACTGGAGCGTCACGATACGAACCATGTTCCGATGGGACGACGAGGAGGCACCACCCGCAGACGAGGCTTCGGGCGAGACGGAGCCGCAAGAGGTTTGGCGAATCGGAGCCGGAGGTGCGGTGACCATTCTAAGCACGCCAGAGGGCGAGCGGGACGAGATGTTTACGAAACTGGCGGGCCCCATGGGGGTTTTCCGGGACGCGGCGTAAGTTTTATGATTTGAAGCGATGAAAAAAGGATATAGGGATGAGATGGGATTCGAATTTATAGGTGGGCAAGGATATTGATTGGGATTGGACATGATACCTCAACGTACACATCGTCGGAGTTTTGGGATTCAACAGCATTAGACGGTTGGGAGACACGCGCACGCAAGTCAATTGAGCTGGTAGACAAGACTCTTTTTTTTTATCAGGATTTTGGCTAGATTACGAAAATTGTCACGATATTTAAGACGACCAACAAGCTATCTGTTTGCATGTAGGTGGGAAGAATTCGGATTCTCATTCTCCTACACCGACCCCCAAGATACAAAAAGCACGTACTAAACAGAACCCGCTGAATGCCCAAGTTTGGCTACTCCATCCCGAATTGATTGTACATGCGTTGAAGATACGACAACGCATATGTTGCCGCTATCCCAACGAAATATCCCTTCCTTGCTCCCCGTTTCGAAACAGCATTGTTCCTCTTCCCAGAAGAGCCACCGGAAGGGAGGCTATGGGCTCGGGGAGGCCAGCCGTGTCAGCGTGGGCGTGGGTGCAAGTGACTACTACATCGCTGCACACGTTTAAAACTCTTGCTCCTCGTGGAAGAACATGCTGAAGCTGATGATGGTGCTGTAGATGAGCAGGCCGCCAACGATGGACATGATCATGGCCTGGATCTCGATGAGGCCAGAGTGGGCGAGGACAATGGGGAGAGCTGATGGACAAGAGTTGTTAGCGACATTCATCAATACACAGGATATTTAACGTGTGCGGCGCATAACTAGGCAGCAGTTGACGGAGCAAACGAGTGTGCACTCCTTCACTGCGATGCGCAAGCAACAGAGGACAAGGACAAAGACGTACCCATTCCCATGACGACAAAGAAGCCGGTACAGAAGCGACCTAGATCCAGGACGGCGGCGCCGGAGCTCTCGACGAAGTCATCGGGGTTGGCGCAGTGGCTGCAGATCCAGTTGGGGATGGGAGCGATAACATAGGTGGCGACGACGAGGAGCGGGTAGTAGACCTTCCACAGGGCGCACGAGAGGATGACGAGGAGGAATCCGACGGCGAGGACGAAGGAGAGGGCGATGATGGTCTTGAGGCCCGCGGTAGGCATGATGGGCAACTGGAGGGGGGGAGATGGGGTTGTGTTGGTTGAAAGTGTGACGTCGGCGAGGGCGGAGCTGTCCTTGAGTGGTATTTGTTGTCGTGAGACGGGCCCCCGTGGGGGAGGTGGTTTTTTTTGTCTGTTCGGGATAGAGACGGACGCGGGCGCAATGCGAGCTGGTGAGTTGTGGCGACGGGCGGGTGCAGTTGCGCAGCTCAAGCTGGAGATGGGGGGGGCTTTTTCGGCTGTTTTGGTCGAGGCAGGTTGCGCGGCTGAGGCTGTGGGTGATGCTATCACGCCTCGTCCAACCAATGGTACGTACCCGCCTCCCCGGTCCCCTGCCACCCTGGTCGCCCGTCATGTCATGGGAAGTTCCAGGCTGTCAAGAGCCAGGCGCGAAGGGGCCGGAGAAACGCAGCCTCCGACGCTCCGGGTGGCCCGCCAGCGCCAACTGGGCAGGCGGTCAGGCTAGCGCGCTGGTCAGCAAGGACTGGGAGTGGTTGGGTCGGGTGGCCCGAGCGCCTTTCCGCCGGAGGACCCAGAAAAAAAAAGCAGAAGGAGAGCAGAGAGGCAGAGAGGGAAGAAAAAATATACGGGCCCCGCTACCATCTTTTGCTTCTTTTCTCTCTACATCTACACTTGTCTGTTGCTTGGACAAGGGGGATCGCAGAGCCTGGAGATTCGTCTAGCCGGGCAATTCTTCTCGAGAGAGGCCACTTTTTATTTTCCCCCGAAAGCGCCATCAAAATCTGTCCAACATGGCGTCCGACGAAATCATCTGGCAAATTATCAACCAGCAGTTTTGCTCCTTCAAGCTAAAGTATGTTCTCATGTCTCTCTTCTGGTGAACTGGGAAGAGATTGTCCGTGTTTATATGATTCGCTTCGGGTGCTAACATGTCCTCCCCTCTACCAGAACGGAGAAGAAGCAAAACTTCTGTCGCAACGAGCACAACGTTACCGGTCTCTGCAATCGCCAGTCATGTCCTCTTGCCAACTCGCGATATGCCACAATTCGCCAGCACCCTACCAAGCAGACCATCTACCTCTACATGAAGACAATTGAGCGCGCTCACTTGCCCTCCAAGATGTGGGAGCGCATCAAGCTCTCCAACAACTACAACAAGGCCCTGGAGCAGATCGACGAGCGCCTCATCTACTGGCCCAAGTTCTTGATCCACAAGTGCAAGCAACGTCTCACCCGTCTCACTCAAGTCCAAATTCGCATGCGCCGCATCGCTGCCGAGGAGGAGCGCCTGGGAGAAAAGCTGGTGCCCAAGCTGGCCCCCAAGATCAAGCACCGTGAGCAGGCCCGAGAGCGCAAGGCCGAGGCCGCCGCCAAGCTGGAGCGCACCATTGAGCGCGAGCTGGTGGAGCGATTGAGGCAGGGTGCCTACGGCGACCAGCCCCTCAATGTCAGCGAGGACATCTGGAAGAAGGTTCTCAACGCCATGGAGCGTGACGGCCAAGGCCAGCGAGACAAGGACATGGACAAGGGCATCACCGAGGACGGCGAGGAATGGGACAGCGACGAGGAGGAGGATGACGACATGGAGAAGCAGGTCGAGTACGTCTCCGACCTTGATGAGAGCGAGGAAGAGCTCGGCGACCTTGCCGACTGGCTCGACAGCGACGCCGAGGACGACGAGGAAGAGGATGATGAGGATGATGACGAGGACGACAGCGAAGAGTCCGAGACGGAGAAGGCCGGTGCCAAGAGAAAGCGCGGCCGGGCCATCAAGATGAAGAACAAGAGGCCCCGACAGGAGACGAAGGAGAAGCTGACTCTTACCAACGACCTCGCTTGGTAAAGGAACCAGAAAAAAGACGTGGGGGTCTGTCTACATGGCGACAACGGCGTTGGGAGTTTTGCTGCTTCTTACTGCATGGAACGTATGCGCTTGCATTGCTGCACTAAAAGTCGGGGCGAGGTTCGACACGAAGAAAAGGGGGATCTTGTGTGGAAAAGGTGGTTGCTTGGCCGTATTAGTTACTGTCCAGAGGCCGAGTCAGTGTTGATGGTTTGGCGTTGTAATGGATACCAAATAAAACGGAGAGCCTCGGTTACTGGGGGCGATTTCCTTGACTCTACTGATTGGTTCATGTTGGCGAGATTGTGCCTTTGGTGACGCCTGTAGTCCTACTCACTCCCATTGAAGTCCTATGCGCTTGACCTACAAGACGCTATTCCCAGGACCTACCTAGTCTTAGTCGGCTTACCCTGCACCACAGCCCATCCATTCCAAGCGCGGATGCCACCCCCACCATTGCTCCCATAATGCTGCCTCCCTGCCATTTTAGCCCAGGCAGCTTTGAAACCAGCCCACTTCCCACCAACGTCACCGACACCTCTCATGAGCCTCTTCGTCCCCTCTCTTCCTCTCCAACCTCCATCCTCGCCACCGCCTTCAACCCCGTCAGCTTAGCCTTGCATCCCCCCCAACGACCGATATATTAACCACGTACGCCTTTGCTCTCACCAAACAATTCGAGAGCCTCTGCTTCCTTTTTTTTTTTCTCTTCTAGTTCTCGTCATTGACGCAAACTCAATCGATTTTCCCACTACGACGCTTCCCCCCCCGGGTGTTTCACGCCACACACCAGCACCCCTCATTGCTTGACCGCGGATCCGCCTAGCGAGAAGACCACCTAAACCTCCACCACCTTTTCGTCTCGACCAAGCACACCGCACAATTGCCAACGAGGCCAAACACATCTCTCTCGCCAATTCGAACACGCAGCACGCAGTAGCGAAAAGGAAGAGAAAGCAAAGGGGGAGGGAACTCCCTCTCACATAAAACAGAAAAAAAAAAACCTACTGCACCGCAGCCATGTCGTGGTATTCCAACCTCGTCAGCAAGACCTCGTCGCAGATCTCGTCGCTCAAGTCGACGCTGCTCTCTGGCGAGGCCGACGGCGACACCGACGATGACACCCACGTCTGCCGCGTCCTCCGCGGCTACTACCAGGAGAAGGGCCGCCCTCTGCCTCCCTGGCTGCCCCCGGACCCCAAGGCCGCCTCCCAGCCGCCGCCCCAGCCGCTCCTCGTCAACAACAACGTCGGCCAGCGCTACGGCGGCATGGGCGCCGCGCCCCAGCAGCCCGCCGGCGGGCTG